>KN840638.1:0-11606 GCA_000832265.1 Phlebiopsis gigantea 11061_1 CR5-6 | reverse complement strand
TTGGTTTGTGTCACAGTCACAGGCCCATCCGCTTTGGTCGAAAAACTACAGTACTAGAAAAGTGCATAGCTACATCCCAAGACTAGTAGACAGTAGAAAGGTATTTTCGAGAGATGTGAATTGCCAGATTATTACCAACGATTTGCGGTGGTTTATGTAGCCTGTAGCCACTTGCGACATTAGACATTGAACCAACTTCTTACGCCACAAACCTCTCGCCTTCCTAATTCGTGCTCATTCTCATGAGCTCCGAGCTTAACCTTATTTCATACAGCCCTTGCCGAATTCTCACGTGGAGATGTTTCGTGGCTCTCTAACTCCATAAGCCCCTCTGTACTTCTCCTGTTGCGCCTGAAGCTAGTACTCCCTACTTAGCCACGCTATAACCTGCTTATCGACGAATCATTTCCCACATTGGATGGCGATCAGCCGCGAGAGTTGCAGACGAACGTTTGGTGAGAACTCCCGTTGATATATCTTGCCTGCGGCTGCCTGATGAATGGCATGGGAGCATCACATGGCGAGTCAGAGGCAAACTAACTGTCATGACTGTGGGCAAGCTGATACATCCTGCACCGCTTGCACAGCACGAGGCCAGGTCGTTGTCTCGCTGTGGCTTGTAGGGGATCTTCGCTCTCCTGGACTGGAATGCTGGTTGCGCTGCTCTCGCACTATGACATCATGCACGGGTTCCGTTCCCTTCATGAAATCCTTCTTCGCCCCTTGGTGAGTGCCAGAGCTCTTCGGATATTCTCCACCTCCAAAGTCCTGTCGAAAGCGGCGCACAGTCGGTGGCCGACAACAGGTTCGGCACGCCCGGCATGTTCGTAAGCGCCAGTCTCCAACTCTCTTAGACCCTAGTATAGGGTTATGACTTACGCTTCTTCCGACTTACCACCACGGCCGTCGGCTTTCACCCTGCACGTACTGCGGCTTCACGTTTAGAATCGAGAGGTTGGTCTGGTGCTAGTTGGATTGTACAGCTTGACTGAGCTTACACGCTTCTCCTCCGCAGAACTCCTGTTTCCGCCCTTGCTCAAAGCGCGACGCTTATTTCACCTCTCGTCAGACGAGGACCCGAGTGGGTGGGTGATTCTCCTTCGAACCTACATATGGCACTCTCATCACCGGCCGGATCCCTATGCGTCTTTACCGGTTGCACCCCATACTTGCTGATGCTCGTACATAACTATCAGGTATTGGCATCTGCGGCCGCGCTTTCTCCCTTTTCCCCAGGCACGTTTCCCCACATGAACGACGGACAGCTTTCGGCGTCGAGCAGTGGACGGCCCTCGGCATCGAGCAGACCGACCACTTCGCTGGCCATGGTGCCGCAGGAAGTGCTCGAGCACATCGCGTTCTTCGCCGCGACGGAGGGCTTCCTCGGGCCCCCGTCGGGCCTCGTCCCGCTGCTCAGCCTAAATAGGGCAACCCACGCCGCCCTCTCCTGCAGGCACAACCCGCACCTCTACGCCCAGATCTTCGCCGCCAAGTTCGATGTCGACGCCGCAGCGCGCCGCCTCGGCTCCGGGAAGCTGTCCGCGGCGGCTCTCACGGAGGAACTGCAGCGGCGGAGCAATGTGCTCAAGCGCATCCGAGGGCGCCAGGACGCCAAAGCCCCTGCCAGCGACAAGCACCTGCGCTGGATACTCTGGACCGCGTTTCTCATGGCCCTCGAGAGCGACGGCAAAAACGAGCGACAGCTGCTCGAATACGCCCAGGTCAATGAATGGCTCAAAGAGTATCTGTTCGACCCGAAAGGGGCTTCTGCCGTCGTGAGCTCTATCAGCGTCAGTGATGTGTGGCCTCGGAATTCGGATGAGCTCTCGCTCGCGCTATGGCTCTTTTGGTACATGCTACAACCAGGTAGGTACTCAGTAAGGACGCCTTTTTTGAGAAGCCTCACATCCTGCCTAGACGATTACTTGAAAAATGATTCACTGTTTCGACATACCTCCGGCATACTCAAAGTAATAGCACTTGGCGCGCATAAGGTATGTCCCCCTTTGCGTACAACTTCTCTCGGCTGACCCTGCTCTCCGCAGTATCCCTGCTGCTACCCTGAGTGGATTGAATTCGTACCTCGGAGCTGTCGACACGCACCGACAGTCGTAAAACACTTTTCTTCCGAGATTTCACTCGTTGCGCCTGCGCCCGCAGCGCCGGCTATTCTTGCCTATCTCACCCTTGTCAACAAGCTCGGCGTATCCTGGGTCGATCCGGCGCCGAAGCCCCTGTTAACACCAATGAATGTCGACCGCCGAATCGTTCGAAAAAGCGCCGAGCGCGACTGCGACTGGGCCCGACTGTGCACACTCGCGGACCCAAAGCTGCTCCTGAAGCCGCGTCTCGCAGGCGCGTTCACCCCCGGCGGCCTCGAGGGCGTATGGGAGGGCATCTTCACCGTGTGTATTTTTGCCGACCATTTTCTTCTATTTGAGCTGTCAACTATGCTTCGCAGTACACCGAGTTCACGTCCTATGCGGCCCTGCTGTCTGGCGCGCCGCCGTCGGTGCTGCAGAAGAGCCTCGTCGCGCAGCACCGACAGACCATCAAGATCCGCGAATGGCACTTTATCGAGCCGACGGTGGACCCGTACGCGCCGCGCGAACATACGCGGCCGCTCGCTCCCGGGAACCCCACGCGCGGGTACATACCGGACGGCGTCGAGGCGTACGAGCATTCCGACCGGCTCGAGCTCCTCATACCCGGCAGCCCGAAGCCATGCGTATACCTGCCGTGGTCGACGGTGAAGAAGATGAACGCCGCTGACCGAGTGGTGGACGTGTTCCTCACTGGCGAGGTGTGTGCTTCCTGGGTCTCGAAGCCCTCGCGCGCTGACCGCGTGCTTCCAGGGCCACTCCGCCTGGGGCCAGTTCAACCTCCTCGGCCGCGTCCGGCCAAGCGACGGGTACATCAGCCTGTCGAAGGAATATGTGAGTTCTGCACGCAGCGCGCCGTACACGCCCCATGACCGCTCTAATGGGCAGCTGCAGACCGACGGCGACCGCGGCAAGTGGCTGTACCGCGCCTACATGGTCGGCAACGCCAACGGGAACCTCACAGGGCGGTGGCGGGACACGCTAAGTCCCCCGCATATGCCAGGGTATGAGGGGACCTGGGTCGCCAGCCGACGCAGGTAGGTGGGCCCCGACGACGGGTGCTTGTGCGCCTTTCTGTGCGCGGGCGGCGACGTTGCCTCGGCTTCAGTGCGTAGGGGTGTACCGAGGGTCAGGGCTCGGTAGGTCTATTTTTCACGCAGTCCTTTATTTTACTTCGTCTTCATTCGGGTCTACTGTTCACAACGTTCACCATCGGACCGCACTTTTTCATATCTAAGCAGGAATTCGCATATGTTGTCGTTGTTCATCTCTGCAATCTATTGCCATGTGTCAGTAGACTGCCTTTCCTGACATGCCATGTGCCTATCGTCGCCCTGAGCCTGACCTGGCACCGGCTGCATGTCTACGAGCCGACCCTGGGCTTCTCAATCCCCCGCCATGGCGTCACTCGATCGTATGGATCAACCCCCACACTCCAATTCTACACCGAAGTCCTGGATCACATGGGTCTATGATCTGAGCTCGACGTTGACGAGCCTCCCCGTTGTCACCCACCCTCACCATCGCCACATTCCGCGACTCCGCAAGACCGACGACACGAGATGCTGACCATTGCCCCGCTCTTTGCGTTCGTCGCCGCGATCACTCTCTTTCGCGGCGCGGCGCACGGGAGGGAGGGCACAACCAACCACCTGCCTTATTCGGACGCTTACAAAGCGAGCCGGAAACTTGGCGCGGTGGTTTTAGATACGTGTACCTGCTACACTCTTTGATATTCATCCACGCCGTAGACTATCGGCAATGCGTGGTAGAATGCTGTGGGTGGTCGGGGGTTCGAATCCCAGCCGTGTTTTTTATTACTCGCGGCGCGCTGACGCGCGCCGCTTTAGGGTCTGGGTTTAACGGTGTAGGGTTTTTTTTAGTGGTTTAGGGTCCTTAAGGCTTCGGGTTTAGTGTTTTGGGCTTAAGGCTTAGGGCTTAGTGCTTAGGGTTTTGTTTAGCGGTTTTGGGCTGAGTATATCTGTTCGCGGCCCTCGGGCCGCGCTGTCTAAATAAGGAAGGTGGTTGGTTGTGCCCACCATCCCGGCGCACGCGATGCCCCATCTCGTGGCTCGTCAGGCGGGCCAGCCTACGTTCCCGGACCAGCCCGCGTCGTGCCCGATCTGTGCACAGAACTACGCAGGGATCGATAGCTGTGCGCAGGCAGCGCCGATGCTAGCGAACGTGTCTATGGTGCGTGTAGAAGCAGAGACATGTGCGTGTCGAGATTGAGATGCTGCGTAGGTGATCTTCAACCCGGGAGCGTTCGTCGACGTCATCAAGTGCGCCTGCGCGGACACCTTTCAAAGCGGTGAATGCTCTTTATTATCGCTGGTCTCATCTTGCTTATTACCAACCTGTAAGCCTATCCCCAATGCGTCGATTGGTGAGCCCAGCCTACGATTGTGACTGCTTATCAACTCATGACCGTCGAAGCTTTGAGAAAACCAATCAGACGTCCTTCCTGAACACGACGGATACCAACAGTGTCTTGAGCGGAATCAACAGTATCTGCGCCTTAGCAAGCACACTGATAGGCGGCGCACCTTCCGCGGATGGTGAAGTGACACCCACGAGCAGCGCTGGATCTACACCGACGACAGTGAGCAGTGCAGCCTCACTTCGATCCATCCCCGGAGTATACTCCGCAATCTCTGCGATTGCCATCATAGTCGCTACTCTGCAGTAATTTTAGGTAATGAGCTCGATGGCTGGGTTTGGTGTTACTGATAGTAGTGGCTGCTCGCTGATGTATCCCGACGACTTTTACGACTGTTACGATTTTTACGAATTTATTCATGACTTGGTGACGCCCTCAATTAGACGTAGGGTCGTGAGCATGAGGTTGGCTATCTGTAGGTCTATGTTTCAGTGATACGAATATGGAAGGCGCGGCACTCGTGGCGTCGACGGCGGTCACGGCGTGGTACCGCGACTTCGCTTGGTGATTTAGGGGAACCCCGCTGCTTGTGGCGAACCCTTGCCGTGTATGTGAAAATTCAATGGGTGTCATTTTCCACATAACTTTACAGCCATTGCACCGCCGTGGGAATTTCTAAGAGTGGGCGAGCGCGGGCGCCAATCGGGTTGATTTACCACGACGAGGCGACGACCCGGACGACCTTTTCACCTTCATCACATCCAAGCACAAGATTATGGAGAGCGGGCTCCCAGCCAACTTATGCACCACGCCAATACGTAAACGGACATGGGTTCCAGGCTCGGTCACAAACGCGTATACGACCAAGCGGCGGAGGGTCTCATTGGCTGCGGTCGATTTGAAGAGCGAGCTCTTGGCCGAACCTTCTTCGGCGACACTACGTCTGCAACCCACGGTGCGTGTTTCCTCTTCGCCCGCTACCCTATACTCACAGTATCTCAGGGCGACCGCTTCATCCCATGTCCCTCTGACTCCCAGGTCCCGCTTAACACTACACCGCGCACACGGCGAATAGCGAACGTCTTTGGTCTCACAGACGACAAGGTCTACAAATTTGGCAACCTAAACGCAAGCGCCGGTGACTCCTCGGAGTACAACCATCTACGAAGCAACTTCTTGCAGCTATTGACAACCTACCCGAAAGTCTCCCCGACATCCTGCGTGGCTAACCTCGGCTCGCGGAAGCAGTTCATCCTCGCGCTGGACGGCCCCGGCGTGCCCTCGGACCCATTCGCGTACCCCCTGACATGGTCACGAAGAAACCTCATCGCCGTTGCGTGCGGCAAAGACGTGTACTACCAAGACCTGGACAGCCGTGTCATCTCGCACCTGTGCAAGATCACGAAGAACTCGCACGGCAGACCAACAAGCGTGCAGTGGGCGGACGAGTCGCCCACTGACATAGCGGTCGGCACGACCCTCGGCTCAATACAGCTATGGAACTCGGAGACGCAGAAGGTCATCCACGAATGGCGGGATGAGGGGTGGGACGCCGTAGGAGGGATGGACTGGCGGGGCAGTGTGCTGGCGGCAGGCCTCGACGGCGGTGCGATAGAGTTCTACGACTCCAGAGACTGGCACACGGCGAACCGACTAGAGATGCACAGGAGCAAAGTGCATGGTGTCAAGTGGAGTCCTGAGGGCAACTACCTCGCGAGTAGTGACCAACAAGGCGTCGTGTACATTTGGGACGTACGCGCCGGGAAGAACCTGAGCGACAGCAGGCGGATGGGAGGGCGCATCAAGCACGGTGCACCGGTGAAGGTGAGTTTCACACAACTCTGGCGTGCGTTCCCGGCTCACCCGCCCCTGTCCAGGCGCTGTCGTGGTGCCCGTGGCAGCCAGACCTTCTCGCCACAGGCTCGACGTACCCAGACGGCAAGATACGCGTCTTCACGGTCAAGTCCACGACGCCCATCCCGCAGCCGCTCCAGGTCATCAGCCTGAACACCGCTGTCACCTCGCTCCAGTGGTCGCCCCACTCGAAAGAGCTGCTCAGTACGCACGGGACGGCGTGGGACCCCAAGGCGCCCCGGAGCGCGAGCGGGCGGCCCGTCGCGGTGCACACGTCGCTCGCCAATTCGATCACCGTGCACTCGTACCCGTCGTACCGCCGTCTGCTCAGCGTAAGCGCGCACACCGGCGCTGTTGGCCACAGCTGCCTCAGTCCGGACGGGACGATGATCTTCACCATATGTCCGTCCGAGGAGGCGATGAAGATGTGGAAGGTCTGGAGTGCTCCCGAGAGACCTGTCCGGAAGGCGAGCTCTTGGGACAGATTTAGTATCCGATAGCCTGGATAGATTTGTTATGGACCTTTGTATTTGTGCGCTGTGGTATATCGGTCGTTTGAACTCGCACACCCTGTTGTCGCTCGTTGTCTAAATTGCTTTCATCATCGGATCTCTTGTCGTGTCACCACTCTTGTATCTGTAATACTCTACTGTAATGAAATTGCAACTACATGTCAAGGACACCCCTCTATCTCGCACTACGCTCCTATAAGAATAGGCCTACAGATGCCGCACTGTCTAATCTTCTCAATACTGATCCAACCAAACCAGGACATGTATGCTAGGTCTCAAGTCGAGATTCAGTTTGTGTGTGGGGTCAGCATAGCGGTCTATACAATACTGAGGTTCCTCGATACGCGTTAGGAGCGTCCTAGAGAATCTATACGCAAATGTAGCGACTTGGATACGTACTACACCGATACTACGTCTAGTATCTACGATAAGGCTCCAACTATTTAGTTTATTTACTGTTTATAAACAGTAATAACTGTTTACGTTTATGATTATTTACGACCATCCCCGTAAACCGGCGTAAACAGTTTATAGACAGTAAACTAAACAGTATCGCCTACAATACTGGTGAAGGGCTAATTTGTAGCTTCGCAGTAGACCAATCTGCTGTCTTAGTATTCCTTATCCTCCGCAACCCGACCTGTCATCTCTGGCATGTCTTGTCTGCTCGCGACGAGCGCCTCAGCCTGATTCCTCCACCTCCGGGCGCCCAGGTCAAGACGGCGGGCCCCCGCGAGCAGCTGCGCCTTTGTCGAGCTGCTTCACCTAGCACCATTGGAATAGCATGGAATGCTATCATGAGGTATGTAGAGGTGGGGTGGGGTATACTCCTAAGACTCCTGACTCTGTACAGTACATAGCTTGATAACTATTTAGTTTACTGTCTATGAACAGTTTATAAACAGTTTACTACTGTTTACTGTTTATTTACGGGTCCACTGTAAACATAAACTAAACAGTTGGAGCCTTAATCTACGAATCGAGGCCTGTCGTGTGATTGTGGCACAAACATCATCAAAATAAAACGCTGACAGTGAACCTACGCGGGCAATGCCCAAGTGATAATTGATAGTTCAAATCACTCGCCTTAACGACTCGGCCATATCAGCGTACCAAGAGAAGCCTTTAGTACATATAATATTTATCAAACTCCTTGCAATGGAGAACCTCTGTCTACCTACACACACCGCTTCGACCTCAATTTTCGTGAAGTGAAAAACAACCCATACGGTCATTGATCGCGTGTAAAATACCTCAGGATCGCTTTTACGGCGTGCAACTGCGCGGACAAGTATGTGAAGCACAGATCTTATCAGCCTGCCCTAAACTATGCTCGCGATCGCCATAAAATTTGAGATCGATGTCTGTGCGCTCACAACTCTCATCTCCTCTACACAATGTCCGTCAACTTTGCTAAGCTCGAGGCTCACCTCTCCACCCGCTCTTACGTCGAGGGGTGAGTATCATTTCCTGTTCATTTGGCTTCTCTGCTCTATGCGAATATGATGATTATAACGCTATGGTCCGTGTTTCCAAGAAGCGACTAGACACCGCTGCTTCAGTATGCCGATAAATATTTACCTAGCTCTCTGACTCGTATCAGCAACATTCAAATTATTTGAATCTTCATGCTGACTTGCGTTCTCCAGATACACCGCGTCCCAGGCCGATGTCGCCGTTTTCAAGGCGATCAGCTCTGCCCCCGATGCCACCCTCACCAGCGTAACCCGCTGGTACAATCACATCAAGTCCTACGAGTCCGAGTTCAGCACCCTCTCCGGCTCCAGCGCCGCCGGCGAGGCTTTCCTTGGTACCGAAGCGGCCCCCGCCAAGGCTGCTGCTGAAGAGGACGACGACGATGAGGTCGACCTTTTCGGCTCTGACGACGAGGTCGATGAGGAGGCCGAGCGCGTCAAGGCTGAGCGTGTTGCCGCCTACAACGCGAAGAAGGCCAACAAGCCCAAGGTTGCCGCCAAGGTTCGCATCTCCTCCTCTCCACACATAGTCCCACTCGTCTGTCGTCATGTCGTAGCTCCTCATCCTATGTACACTACATTCCGCAAACAATATGTTAACGTACACTTTGATCATAATTTTGTAGTCCGTCGTAACGCTGGAGGTCAAGCCTTGGGATGATGAGACCGACATGGCCGAGCTCGAGAAGTCCGTCCGCTCTATCGAACAACCCGGTCTCGTCTGGGGTGCCTCCAAGCTTGTCCCCATTGGCTACGGAATTCGCAAATTGCAGATCACTGTTGTCATCGGTGAGTCTCCGCGACTGTTGTAAATCTGCGATGTCCTAACGTAGACCCTTCGCAGAGGACGAGCTTGTCTCACTCGATGAGCTTCAGGATAAGGTCCAGGAGTTCGAGGACTACGTGCAGTCCACCGACGTTGCGGCTATGCAGAGTGAGTCTTTTGTTTCAAGCGTCCTGTGTTCGAGCCTGACTGTATATCACAGAGCTGTGAGCTTGTACCCATCGTGTTGCTTGTCGTGTAGAGTGCTCTCGAGTTGTTGGTCGCTGTGCTGTTGTACAAGTCACCGTATGTGTAGCTGGAAGACAATCAAAGTGTATTTCTACAAGTCCGACGAATGTTTTTGCTCGGCATGAGAGGCCAAGGCCGGGGCGCGGGGTGGCGAGGCCGAAGCGTTAGCCGCCGCGTGATTTGGCAATATTTGTGCGCGGGCGCCCTGGCAACAAACAATCGACTCTTGCCCGCCCTCTTCAGGTCTTCTCGCCGAACGCTTTCTTTTCCTCAACGTTCATATCCCGTCCCCGTCGTCGTCGACCCTAAAGAACTCGTCCATTCCTTACTCTCCTTTGGTGTACAGCCAGCAATGAAGTCCTTCGCCGTTGTGTCACTTCTTGCCACCCTCGCGGTCGCCTCGGTACGGCCCTCACAACTTTGCAAACTGTCTCAGAGGCCTCATTGTCCCCCTGTAGATCCCCACTGGTATCAGCTCAGGCTGCTCTTCCTACTTGACCAAGCTCGACAGCGACACGAGCCTGCAGTCCTGCCTCAACTCGCTCGCCAACGCCACCGCCGCCTTTGGCCCAGGCGGTAGCGGCAGCGCGTCCCCCGACTCTGTCAAGAGCGCCATCTCCACGCTTTCTAGCGGCTCGTCTTGCTCCGAAACCACCATTCGCGGCACGCTTACAGACTTCTACGGCGCATGCCAGGAGGAGCTTACTTCGAACCTGAACGCCGCCGCCGTCCAGATTTACGACGTTCTGTATACGATCATTCCCCTCGTGAAAGCGGCGACGAGCAAGGACGACAGCGGCAACTTCTGCGCGACGGAGATTGCGGGCACCCCGCCTTCCGCCAGCTCGCTTTACTCGACCGAGCAGACTGTCGTCACGCCCGACTTCAACACCCTCCAGTCGTCCAACGCCGTTTTCCTCTTCCTCACCCCGAGCCTGTTCTCAGACAAGCTGTGCACAACGTGCACTCGCAACATTATCACCTCGTACATCAGCTTCGAGTCCGATATCTCATACGCGCCCGGCCTCCCCAACTCCGTCCTCCTGAAGGGCCAGTCAGCCCTTTATCAAGCCGTCCAGAGCACCTGCGGCGCGACCTTCCTCAGCGGCGCTGTCCAAGCTGCTGGTAGTCTGTCCGACGGTCTCATCTCTGGCAAGACCAGCGGTGCGTCTCGTACCGTCGGCGCCAGCTCTGGCACGATTGCTGCCCTCTTCGGCGCTGCTGCCGTTGTTGCCGCTGCTCTCTAGGCACCTGTGAGTATTCATCACCCGTCAAAGATTATCTCTGATGTCCCTCGGCAGGAATACAATATGGGCCTAGCCACTGGAGACAGTAGTTGAAGATGGTCCAGGACGTCGAGTTGTTGTCGTAGTTGCGCAAACTTATTATTCTCCTGGCTGTTTAATTGTTTTCCTTCCCGTCAATATACCCCTTAAAGTAACGCTGATAGAGATGCAGCGTTTGTGAGTCATATTGTTGGACGTTGGACTGTAGTTTGTGCGGCGATTTCCTGCCGTCGAAATGAACGCATACAATGTGAACCGATGGGCACCCGTCACTGGAAAGTCAACATGATGATACTATGCTCTTCGCCAGTGTAATGTGCGTTGCTGTGAAATATACCGTTCGCGCCGTAAGTGCGAATTCGTTTGGAATTCGTATACAAAATGTTTGCTCAATTTGTTATACAACAGATGGTAGGTGCATCTGTCCACGGTGACGGCTATGGCACTGAAACCTTCGATACCACCCCAGCAGGTTGAAGGACGTTTGGCAGGAGGCTGACTACGCGTTCCATCCGTTGAACAGCGCAGGCTGTCCCGACGAGGTTCGTGGCAGCATGGGCCCAGAAAGGACAACTGTTGGGCCTGGATGAGGATAGATTGGATGGAAGTGTTCGAGGGTATACAGGGTATGCAAAACGTTCTGGATACTGGACGACTAATATGGGCTAGGTGCTTTTGAAGACAAACGCTGTCAGCGAAGGTCACTGATTTTGAACAGTAAGTCACGATGTCATACATTACTACACAGCTACGAATCCTTGATCCTGACTTCATCGTAGTAGCACTTGTCACATACTCTGCAAACCCAACCCTAGTGTCCATCTGCTCCAAAGAGCTCCGCATAACGAGGAAGGGGGGTTTCGTGCTCCTCAACGTCTGATGTGACTGTTGCGTACGAGTCTGAATCTATAATACAAAAAGACCCAGTGTTTTGTGGGCGCTCCCACCTCGGCGTCCTTCGGTCGCGGCCACATCGTCACCATAA
>KN840637.1:25653-45370 GCA_000832265.1 Phlebiopsis gigantea 11061_1 CR5-6 | reverse complement strand
TCGGCTCGGGCTTCATCTAAAACATCAACGGCGCCGAGAGGCAGCATAGGGATTGGAGCCATAGTAGGCGAAATGAACGGAGGGCGAAGGTTCTGGGTGGTCACGGTGGCAGCGTATAATCCTGCCGCAAGCAGTTTTTGCTTCCGCCAGTCACGAGCCACGTCGAGGACAGTGTCGCAGCCTAGTGCTCGGGAGCGACCTCGCAGCTTGCACCTGTACCTTTATTAACATGCCCTCCCTCACTCCAGACCTTGCATTGAACTTGCCGGTGGCAGGGCAGACGTTGCAAGAAGGTGAAGATGTTGAGGTATATAGCTATGTGATGTGAGTCAGATCATCAACGGCATTATGAAGCACTGAAGCCGCATGCTTACTGCAAGGTCATAGCACAAAAAAAACGACTTGTGCAGATCTGAAGACAATACTCGCAAGCTATGGGTTGAGGGTCAGCGGGAATCGGCCAGAGCTAGTTAGAAGGGTAGCGGACTTCGCACGAGATAAGGACTCCTGGACTTCGTGAGTTTCATTTGCTTCGAAACGCGAACGTCCTTCACTCACCATCATGATGTAACCAATCCAGGCTATTTCGAGGTGAACGTAAACGCAAACGAGGCAATAACTCGGGCAAGGAGGCACAGAAGCACTCGGCAAAGCGAATCGCCACCATGTTTGCGGTCGACGAAAAGCCGGTTGAGTATGCGTATCGCCACAGGCACGACAATCGCCCAATTGAATTGATATCGGACGAGGCAGCAGAGCGAATATTCCACATGGTCAGTACACGTCAAAGCTTGGGAGCTAGTAAAGCAACAACTCACTATTTGACCAGGTAGACAATATCTTTCGTCAAGACGGCATCTCAAGTAGTCCACCACACCCAGAAGCCAACTGTGTTAATCAGGATGCTGCCAGCTCCTCGGGATCAAGCACACTGACCGTCGGCGTGAATACGACAAACCCAAGTCAGCTCACGCTAGACTCGCGAGGACCTACGTACAAAGTAAGTTACCATGACACTTTGTTTACTCAAGAGTGTACTCACCTACTATGACGGCATAAAGGACATTCATGACCGCAACATTTTGCGGCGGCTTTCAGGCATGGAGAACAAAATGGATGGCCTCTTCCATTTCGTGTCGAAGATGAACATTGCCGATGGCCAGGTAATCGCAGGCCCACCTGCCGCTTTGCCAAGTGAACCCCCCATTACCTTACCATCCACGTCTGCTGGCCAATCTCATCATACATACCCAACCGCCTACGTAGCCTCTCCATCGGCAGCAGTGAGCAGCTTGTCGGCAGCAACACCACCCTCAAGAGCCTCGACAGAGGTTATCTTAGGTCCTGGGCCCTCGTTGCATCCTAGTAACACCAACCACGTTAGCCATCAGCCACAATCGCCACCTGTCTCTGAGGGGATACCTCGAGACTATAAGTTAAACCTGGTTATAGATGGTCGGCAGCTCGTTCTTGATGCCCGGCATGTCCCCGACCCTCCCGTTCAACACTTCTCTCAAGATGTCGACGTCCTCTTCAAGCATTGGGCGGCGTCTACAATTCTGTCAGTAGACGGTCACGGTATCCCCATCAAATACTGGCCAGACGTTTATAAAGGCTTGGGACGTCTCGGACTCAAGCGCAAGGCTTGGGAGGCCATTAAGGTTGAGTGGGGAAACTGGAAGGTGAGCTGCTATCTACCTTCAGAGTACGGCTTCCTAAATATTAATGACGCACTCCATAGTTCATTGCTCAAGCAAGGAGCAAGTTCGAGTCGGATGCAGCGTTTTGGGTCGTATACCAGGACGACACAGGAGCACGCTTGTGTTTCCAGCGTATATTAGACGTTCTCAAGACCGAGCGCGAGGCAGCTGATGCTACTGATGCGCTCGCCGCAAAGGCCTTCTGCGGCGGGAATCTAGACCACCCGGACACTAAGGGAGTCTTTCGATACACGAAAGGCGGCCAGTCTTACCTGGTAACCAAGACGTCGGTCATTGCGAAGAAATGGCGCTTTCTCCTGGCAGCCGACGCAGATGTTCGTCGGCGCTACCTCGAGATGACGGCTCAATGACCTTTCCCAGTATTTGCTGTGTTCATACCTTCTCTTCCACTGTTACCCTGCGTTCTTGAGCACTGTGGCTGTCGCTACGGCGGCGTGCACTGCGGCAGCCGCTGTGACGCCTAGTAGTACAGCGGACGTATAGGCTGCATACCTCACATTGTCTGCAGTCACAGCTTAACTTAAATCTTACCTCCCTGCACTTAATTGGTTTTCTTATACGCTCACTTAATCTATCTTAGTTCACTCGTACTGTGGACGTGTGTATTTGAGCGAGTCGCGAGGTGCTCGCCTGGCGCCCGGGTATACCGGGTACACCGGGACCGTAAGGCGCTTGTACAGTCCGACCGTCAATCTAAGATAGGAAGCATCGGGGTTACTAAAACGACGTCAATTATTGTTCTCACGTCCTGCTTTCGTCTTCAGCCCGTGGCCACACTCCTAGCAATTCCAAACCCCTTGATAGACGGACCAGATCGTACAAATCCTTACAACCAGAAGACTATGGCGACCACTACCTCACTGCTCGGCGCTACACAACAGAGAGTGCTGGAAATTCCGGAGATACTTGAGCTTATATTCACATTCCTGGATGCCGAAACCAACACCGTGAACGCCTTGGTCTGCAGAAAATGGTCGGAACTTGCTCTTAATAACGTCTGGAGAGACGTATCGGATCTTCGCAGATTGTTTAGTCTTTTGGCTCCTATGCGAAACGCGCCACTGTCGCGGTACGACAGAACGTACCGGGACGAATACGTGAGTGCATACCCACTGTCCTCGTTTGTATGACCTTACGGCCTCTAGACGTTCACACGCTCTTTGGATGTGAATGACTGGGAACGTTTTAAATTCTACGCGAGGAGGGTTCGCTCGTTGTCGCTCGACGAAGATGAAGACAGTATTTGTGTGGCGAAGGAGGCTTTCGACGAGATTGGGCGTGCACGCGTTACACTCAATGTCCTGCCGAACCTACGCTCGCTGACATGGGTCACGCATTCCATCGACCGAATGCGCCTCTCGCTTATGTTCCAACACGAGAATATCACTGACTTCTCAGTCTTCCTCCTCCGCACAACAACCTACCCCATCTCGACGTTCTTCCAGGAGGTCAGACTACGGATGCCGCTGCTCAAGGTGCTCGATTTACGATTCAAATTCCCCGCTCGCGAAGTAGAAGACGACCTCATTGATCTTTTCATTGGCTTACCGCGGCTCAGGAAGGTCGTACTTCCCCTATTCACCTTCACCTCCAGAGTCTTTGCGGCTCTATCTACCCATCAGGAGCTTGACACAGTACAATTCGAATTCATGGCAACGCAGGGCGGCGGTGATATCCAAGACGTCGTACATTTTGACCCCCAGCTCAGGGAAGGGGCCTTCCCGCTTCTTGCGGACTTGTCACTCAGCGCTAACATCGTGGACGCGACGCGGTTTCTTCGTGGAACTTTCGCCCCACGGAATCTCACCACACTATTTCTACACACGCTCAGCGCGTCGTCACCCGCGGAGACTTTCGACTTCCTGACTGCGGTGGCAGAGTCTTGCCAGGTACTGAACCGCCTATTCCTCGATTTCTTTACCTCTGCAGAAATCCGCTCCAATCTCACAACACCCTCAATCACATGGCAAACGTTGCGTCCCATTCTCTCCTGTGCCAAACTCGTCGAGTTCGAGGTGAGGTGGGACAGAGCATTCGAGATTACACAGGACGACGTCGAAGAGATGGCCGCCAAGTGGCCCACGCTCGAAACTCTCCTGCTGAATTGCGAGCCCATGCACGTGCCGACGCCGACCACGCTCGACCTCCGCGCTCTCATCCCGTTCGCACTCCACTGCCCAAACATCGCCGAGGTTGGGCTCTATCTCTCCGGCGCCGTCGACTTCGACCCCGCCGACGTCGCGCCCGTGACACCCTTCAAAACTCTGCGGCGGATCTGCTTCGGCACGTCGCCACTCACGAACCCGGGCCCGGCCGCGCTCTTCCTGAGCCAGCTGTGCCCGCTCGGATGCGAGGTCTCGTCGGGGATCACCTGGCCGGACGGCTTCGCTATCCGTGACGACGTTGTGGATGAGACCGCTCTCGACGACCTCAACCGCCAGGCGACGACGTGGTTCAACTCGTGGAAGGAGGTCCAGCGCACACTACCGCTGCTCACGCAGTTACGCATGCAGGAGCGCGCGCGACGCGACGCACTGGAGAAGGAAGTTGAGGATCTTAGAATAAGGCAGCGGCTGATGGCGGACATGCGGAGTATGGGGCTCACGCCGAAGTCGGACGGAACGTGTATTGTCAGCTGATCCAAAGTATGTACCACTTTGAGGTCCAGTAAAATTCGCCTTTGATAGCGTATTCATAGGCAGCGCGGGCGGAATTGGGGGCTGATATTTGAGAGGTTGGAACCTTGATTTTGCACCGACATGACAAGTACGACCGCTGCGCATTTATATGCCTACCACTACGACATAGCATTCCAGCTATATGCAATCACTGTACGATCTCACTACTCTGCGCGCAAGAAATAGGATGACGCTTGTGGCAACATCATGAAGTTATCACCATATTCTCGATTATCTCCTGACCGCGCATGTCCAAGTATGGCGTGGACGTCATTCCCCAGTTGAACACGAAATAGCGATTGGGACCCTCCACACGCTCGTGGATATACCCCTGCAAAAGACTACGCTTCGCGTTAGCTACATGAGGCGAGGGTATAATTTGTGGCGCAGCTCACCCTGACAGACGCCATGCACCCTCGCTGGAGGGCGTGAGGAAAACGAAGGGGCGGAGGTTCCAGCCTCGGGACGCCAGTTCGTCTGGGTACAGCTTCATCATGTTAAAAAAACTGTCTTCCTCCTCGGTTATTGTGGCATTTTGAGCTCTATGGGCGAGTGGTAAGCGTCGGTGCAAGCAGTCAAGAGAGTGGCACGCACAGAGAGATTAGAGCATCCAGTACGTCGCCGACTGTGCAGCCTTGTTCGTTCCGTACGTCACATGCTCCTACGTCGGGCGAAGTGATCTGCATTTGCTCGCACGGCGGGAACGTGGCGAACGAGTGGAGGAAGAGGGGATGGCGCTTCGCAGTCAGCTCGTCGGTGTTGGGATGGTCGGGTGAACATAGGAAAGGGTATGAGGCGTGCTCAGACGTTGTGAGATTTAAACTCGTATAGATTGAGATCGCATTGAGCCCAGAGGTCAGGAATCCGTGGCTGAGGTCGTCAGCGGGTGTAGCCGTGCGAGCCCGATCCCAGCTAGAAGTCAAGGGATTGCGGTTCCAACATTCTCCTGTTGTTGAACGAATTGTCAAGTGCACTATCACAGGATTGAGGTAGTAGGACGCACTTATTTCTCTGAGTCGATCACGTCCGCACGCTGGGTGCTCGCATGACCACGCGTGTTCGACACACTCGAGAGCAATATCCCGCCAGCAGACTTCGTCTGCAGCTTCCTGTACTTTTATAGCTCCAAAGCCGTTGTGCCGACAGAGGTTCTGCCAGAAGGCAGTAGGCAGGGTGTCGAAAAATGTAGCCGTATGTGGCGACAACTTGAGAAAGCTAACTTGTCCCTCAAGATCGTAGCCAATGCATTTCCTGATATGCTCCAGGAGTTCATTCGGGAGACGGTCTAGAAGACCAAGGCCTGAAACACGAGTCATAAACGATGCTGGTTTAGAGACCAGGTGTGCCGAGGTGAGAGTAGAAAGTAAAAAGTAAAAAGTACGAGGTTCAAAGTTCAACGTTCAACTTCAGAATCAACCGCTAATGTACGGGCGTTGCTTGGGCGTTGCTCCTAGAAGCGGCGTCCTAAATGGAATCATGTGATCGGATTCCCATAGCATTGCTATGAATGTTAGCACAAGGTCTTGCAGAGATCAGAAGGATACGCCCTCGGGCGGGGGTGGCTGGATTTTGCGCACTCCACGAGATTACTTTCACATTCACAGATGCGCAACCTCTCCTCGTACTCTAGTACCACCCATTGAGAGTAACTTTTAACCTATCAAGATCGTCGGACAACCCACGTCGTGTAAAATGCTGAAACAAGGAATAGTAATTTGAATCCTCGGGTGGCCCGTGGGTAGGTGCGAATAAATAGCTTCTGTTTTGGTATGACTTCAGGAAACCTCCTTGGAATTTCGCAGTACGGCTTACCAAAAGGCAACCCAATAGCAACGAGATTCCGGCACCGAGACACAGCATGCATATGTCGTGTATGATCTCAACTTTTTCTCCGTGGGAATATAATCTTGTAATCTATTGCCTACAGTGGCATCTTGGACTCTGTCCAATGCGTCAGCACGGGTAAAATCGATTGTGGAAGCGATGCGCACTACGGTGCGTCCCTGATGATTTTGTATCTCACAAGTCGCACCTGCCATCACGTCCGCAATCGCGCGATTGCAATGTGGGAATGTTGCGAGTTTGTCCACGACGAGTGGATGAAATTCCGGCGGATCGTTCTGTTAAGAGTGCTGATTTTCTGAATATAGGTACGCCAGCGAGATATAAGCATCATGCACGTCTGCAGCCGTCGCGCGTATCGGGACGTGTTTGAACGCTGTGGTAAGGGGATATTTGCAGCTCGTCGCCGCCGATATTATCTGGCTAAGGTCATCGCTAGACGTCGATGAATGACGGTTGCAGGTACGACCTGCGTGGCGACATGAACTCATCGCATATCAGTCAAAAGGCTGCTACTCACTGGTTCTCAGTTGAGCTGACACGCCCACGCGTGCCCAACACATACGAGCGCGACGTCCTTCTGACCAGTCCCGCCCGGGTTCATGAGTGCATTCAGAAGTCCAAAGCCGTTCGCGGGACATATATCCCGCCAAATGTAGGTCAGTAGTCGGAGAAAAACGCGGTTATATGTAGAGGGAGCTTGAGGAAGACGACCTGATCAGCAAGGTCGTAGCCGATATACTCCCTAGCGATCTCCAGGAGCTCGTTCGAGAGACAATTCAAAGGTCCAATTTCACTCCTTCCGTCATATCAGAAGGAATGAACATTGATGCACCTGTGTCAGTCCGGTCGTAATAAACGAGCTTGGCTTGGGGACGCGCAGGGTTAAGCATGTCTGGCGAATGACGCGTGTGTATTATGCAATGGGGTGCATGAGGGTATATATCCAAACCAAGGGTCAACTAAATAGAAGACTAAAACACATGAGCGGATGTGCCATTGACTGAAGGTCAATCACTCACATATAAAAACATAATACTATTGCGCCGGAGTAGGCGTCGACGGCCACCACCACCACATAATCTTCAGCATGAGCCATACCCCAAGGAAGCCAACGATACAATATCCTATTAGCCTCCATGATTTGACACCTCCGGACGTCAATCCGAACGCCTGGCCAGCTCGTCTCGCGGATTGTGACAGTGAGTCGCCGAACGACTGAAATGTGTTACGCTTTGGAAAAGGAATGAGCATTGGAAACGTGTGACCGCCATTTTATTTCTCACAGTATCATCCAAGGAGAGATTCTGTCTCTCTACGTCTTCGTAAATGTCTGTTGTGACCTATTCCGAAGTAAGTAGACGTGCGCAGCGGAAGCTAACAAACGTACGCCGCGTAGCGTCCGCAGCTTAGAGTGTAGCAAGTCCAGCTGCTGGTCATTCTGAGCTTCATAGGTATCCTCAATATTTCTTGAGCTGGACATGGTATGATGTGTGGGCTATTAGGGTACGCGAAATGTACAAGCAGCAAGGAATGGTGGTCGCAGAGTAAGTTGTTAGACGCCGAGAGGCCGAGAGTGTGCAGTGACGAAAGCTGTTTGACACACGCCTTTCTTTCCCGACCACCATTACGAACCTCTCCGCCTGCGAGGCGTCGTCGCCTCTCGTGCTTGTCTAGCCTTGACACAGGACTTAGACTTGTATCCTAGCGCAAACAGCAGGCCCAAACTCACGCGCTTGAGATGTCAGTCATGTCGAGCAAGAATCATCTTCCAACCGCTGCGGTGCTTCTGGCCCTTTTCTCATCGACCATCGCACACGAGCATCATGAACACGTCTCAGAAGACAAGCTGAATGCACCTATCGACTCGATACTATGGATTCACATATTCTTGCAGATGATCATCTGGGGCGTGTTATTCCCGGTGGGCATGGTTCTGGGATTGTCGAAGAGCCGGTGGCACGTCCCGCTTCAGGTACGCTCTAAGCGAAGTAACACACTGAGCTACTCATTCATGACACCGTATAGTCCACAGGGATTGCCCTCACGCTCGGCGGCTACTTCCTTGGACACTCGCATACCGGCCGAGCCTTCCCCGCCAATGCGCACGGCACGATGGCAAACGTCATCTTCGTCCCTCTATTCCTCCAACTCGCCCTCGGTATTTACCTCAAACTCCACATCAACGAGGAGACTATTCGCCCATGGGCCGTGCGCCTCCATAGCGTAGTGGGGAAAAGCTATCCTATCTTCGGCTGGATACAGATGCTGTTCGGTGCCATTGCTATCGGAGGGTACTGTAGAGGTGATAACCTTGGGCAATGTTTGGCCCATTACATCATGGTGAGTCCTTTTCTGTTGAAAAGAGCGGTGTCACGGCCTCAGCTGAGTGCGCTATAGGGAAGCGGCTTCATTGCTTACGGAACAATTATGGCTATCTTGCTTTTGGTGGGAGAGGCTTGGATTCGGCGTTCTCAAAAGAGCCCAGAGTGGTGGGACTCGTGGGTTATTATGCTTTGGGTGCGTTTCCTTGCTTCTTGGCTGAAATTAAGGTAATTAAAACCGTTCGACTGTAGGGCATTGGTACGTGGAACTATCACGCGAAGCAATGATGTTTCTATAACTTCATTGTAGTCAACACTTTTACTGAGCACCATGGTGGAGGATGGTCGCATAAGGACATGCAACACACGTTCGTCGTTCTTGTTATATCCCATCTTTACACACTCATCGTCTAATACCCAGGGTCATGGGTGTCCTCTGTAAGCATATCATTTTAAATACGTTCAAGCGTTTCTCCAACTCAAAGCCAACTCCGCGTAGGGTGGGCCGGAGGCATTCTTGGTATTTTATTAGCTCGTAACAATCAGCGCACAGTCGTACCCTCTCTCATGTACGATACTTCTTCACCGACCCTACACGATCCTAACTCCGTCCTTCAGCATCATCATTACCGGCTGGGCCTTCTCGGACCATGCACAAGCGATGATGATCTCAACTCGCGTGAGCCCTCTTACCTCATACACCTCCATTCTTTGTCTCACCCTCCTCCAGGTTCATGCAATTTTCGGTGACGTGCTCATGATGGCTGGCGTGACCCGCATCATCGAGATTTCGTTCAT
Organism: Phlebiopsis gigantea 11061_1 CR5-6; assembly: GCA_000832265.1. NCBI lineage: Eukaryota > Fungi > Basidiomycota > Agaricomycetes > Polyporales > Phanerochaetaceae > Phlebiopsis > Phlebiopsis gigantea. The sequence goes on along the minus strand of KN840637.1, from coordinate 36,007 downwards.
CACTCCCAAGTACGCGCCATTGCCGGACTCGGCCTCGACGGACGACAACCACAGCGATCATACTCTCGCGGATGCGCCGACGATAGGCAATACGGGATTGATGCAGAGCGTAAAAGCGTTCAGGCACTTGCCTCCTTTCGTGAGTAGCGACAACTGCGTCTCTAATGTCCTCCAACGCTGAATTTGCATAATTCCCCGCAGCTACTCGTAGCGTCCGGGTAAGCTCTATCATCGTCTGTTGTACGTCAAGCCGTTCTGACCCATACATAGCGTGCTGTTTATGTCCGCGACAGACGAAGAGTTGCGCTACGTCTCTGAGAAGCTCGAGATGGACCACGTCACGTATATCCTCATCATGCTCAGGTGCGCATTCAAATTTCACCCAGATTGCCCTGCTGATATGTCGATCCTAGTCTGGCTTTCCTCATTTACGCCATCGTCGTCTCGTGTATCCGTTTATGGGCCGTGAGCGGACGTAATGGTGGTGAAGCTCCTCCCCCTGACGGTGAGATTGAGCTCGCGCCGACGAATAAGTGGTACTCGCGCGTTCCAGATGCAGAGGGCGAGGGCGAGATGCATGTCATTGGAGACGACGATTAATGTCGTGCACCGCACGATCTACGGCAGTATTTGTTGTTGTGCATCTGGTGTATTCTACAAGTGTTGTGTCTTATTGTAGGGCTAGTTCGGATACATCCTATGTACGGACGTTCAATGAAAAATAAATGGACCTGCATGCAAAATATCCCTGGACTGTGGATATAGACACCAGGTTCACTATACTCACCTATGTATAGTCGTACACCAAAACCCGGGCATCTACACAGCTCACCGCAATGCGGCCTTCTTCTTCACACAAAGCGAGCCGTCCCCACTCCTCACTGTTCTCCGAACACAGAAATACCATCGTCTCGCCCTCCGCTGCCGCGTCCGCCGGCGCATGCAGGTCGACCGCATGCCGCGGATCCCGCGCCGCAGCCTGCTCCGAGGGCGCAGGCGCAGGCATCGCGCGGCGGAGGACGCGCCCTGCGATGCGCTGCCCGCGATCGCCCGCCTGGCTCGGGCCGCCGCCGCCGGTCTGTGCGTCGAGCCATAGCGCGGTGCCATGCGCGCCGAGCACGGCGTCGGACGGCGTAAAGAGACGTAGTGGCGAGGGCAGCGCAGCTGCGACGTGCGGCGCGGCGCCGTCCGCGAAGTACGGGAGCTCGTGCTCCGCGCCGGTGAAGGACGGGTTGGGGGAGAGGATGAGGTGGTGCAGGATGTTGACGGGCCACGGGAACCAGCTGTCGAAGCGCACGAGGAGGTCCAGCACCGGCAGAGCTGGCGCAAGCATGGGGCGGAACTGCGCACGGAGAGGATGGGGGTCCCGTGCAGCGACTTTGAGGGTGTCAATGCGGTAGGCCCAGTGGTGGGCGTGGACGGGCTCGAGCTCTGTCGGCTCGTCTGTGTTGTGCTGAGGGTCAGCTGTAGGAAGGGCATACACATGGGTCCACTGTTGGCAGAAGGTAATGATGAAGCCCTGTATAACGTAGATGGCGAGACAGCGATGTTCCTGTGAGATAGTCAGACGAGTGGTCGGGTATGAGAGTCCCATAGAGCCCCATGGACTTACTTCAAGGAATATTGTCTCATCGTTGAGAAGTAGGGGCACGCGTAGGACGTAATTTAGCTGGCCGGAGGTGACGTCGTAGACCCGGACGCGGTTGGAGTCGTCTGTGGCGAAGAATTGGCTACCAGCCAGCTTGAGAGGTGTGGGAAGACTTTCAAAGGCCTGAACTAAAATAAAACCCGATTGAGGGGACGCTGCGGAGAGGTCAAGCGTGTAAGCTGAGGTTCTATTCAAAAGTCAGCCAGGCTCAGGTTGGCTAGTAGTGATACCAACTTGAATGGCATACGAGAGGTCACGGTCAGGACGATATCACATTCCTCTTCCGAATTAACCTGGAGACCCAGCATCTCATAGAAGACCTGACTTGCGATACATGCAGGTGGAGCTGCGTGTAGGTCCCAGCACTGCAGGGTTGTATATCGTTGCCCTCCTGCCGCTCGCTCTGTGCGGGTGAGTGAGATGAGAAAGCGGCCACCCCTTCCAGGGACAAAGTACGAGGCAAATGTTCGCGAGGATTCGCCATCTTCGTAATTTCTGAGAGTGGCTATCTCGGAGATGGTTGTAGAATTGGGTGTTGGTGAAGTCCAGTTCCGTCGAGAATGCAGAGCTCGCATAGTGACTTGCTCGAGGTTGGCTGCCGAAAGTTCTGATACGCATGCTCTATTCGTACCGGGCACAGGAAGACCTTGCTCTACGACGTGGTAAAGCAAGGCGTTATACCAGACACTCCGATCCCGTGTCACCGCAGAAAGTGCCTGGCACGTCTGCGAAAGTGTGAACAAGGTGATCCTAACGATAAATTGAAAATCATACACATCGCAGCGATATAATATCCTCGACGGACACAAGGGCAAATATTTGAAAGATGAGTTCTACAGGAAGGGTTTCAAGGTACATGGGAGAGTCTGTTCAAAGCACGCTAGGCAGAGGACACGCATATTCCCGGACCTCCGCCATCAGATGCGCCACGAAGCCCGCGCCTATCTCTCTGAGATGCCGTACACGCGATTGCCGCCCTGCTGCACCTCTGCCTATCGCCCTCATTTCCATTTTACTTGAATTTTACTCATTTTGTAGACTTGATCTACGTACGCGAAGAAAACAAGCCCGGTAACAATGTCGGACAAAGATGTTTTGCTGTCGATGGGTTTCGATTCCGCTCGCGTCGAATGTGCGTCTGCACCACTCCCCAGTGCTCACATTTCTCCAATCGACGGTAGGGGCACTCAAGGCGACCAACAATCGCGGTCTCCAACCTGCAATGGACTTTCTCATCGAAAACGATGGCAAGCCTGTACCGGACTTGTCCACGGTATCGACCGCCGCGGCCGCGCCATCTCGCCCCGCAGATGACGAGGACGACGAGGACGCGGCGGCATTGAAGGCTGTGTACGGACACAAAGGCGGCGCTGCAGCACAGGAGGCGGCAGCTGCTGCAGAATCACAGGCAGAGGCCAAGGTACGTGATATGCGACATTAGGAGGCTGCTGGGGGTCTTACATGTGCTTCGCTGCGCAGAGTATCAAGTGTTCGGATTGTGGCAAGATCTTTAGGAATACCGCTCTTGCTCAGTTCCACGCGGAGAAGAGCGGACACGATCAGTTCGAAGAGTCTACCGAAGAGGTACCGTCTTGACATCGTTCGCTCTAGCTCACAGAACTCGAGCGATGTTCCAGGTCAAGCCGCTGACGGAAGAAGAGAAGAAGGAGAAGCTTGCCGAGCTACGAGAGAAGATGGCTGCGAAGCGTGCAGTCAAGGCGAGGGAGGAGGCAAAAGAGGCCAAAGCGAATGAGGCTATCCGGAGGAAATCCGGCAAGGTGCGCCACTCGCCTCGCTCTCCGATACCTGTACACTAATGCTTACCCTTAGGACATAAACGAAGTCCGCGAAGAAATGAAACACAAAGAAATCCTCAAAGAGGCCGAAGCCAAGCGTCGCGGTATGTTCACGCCCGATGCAGCTTTCACTTTATCCAAACCGCTCGCGTCCCCGCTTACGCTGGAATATAGAAAAGGTCGAAGATGCTAAAGCCCGCGCCGCGATCAAGGCACAGATCGAAGCCGACAAACGCGAGCGCAAGGAGCGCGCCGAACGCGAGAAGGCCCTGCGCGAGGGACGAACCTACACAGAGAGCGCGGCACCTGCCCCAGCCCCACGCTCCGCCCCCGCCGCCGCTGCCCTCGCGGCTACTGGGCTCGCTGGGCGCGACTACCCGCAGACGCGCCTGCAGATCCGCATGGCGAGCGGCGGCCAGCCCTACACGACGACGCTGTCGAGCGATGCCCGTACGTCCTCCGTTTCCGTGTCGCGCACGAGTGAGCTGACGCGGACATGCAGCGCTGCGCGAGGTCGCGGAGTTCCTTGCGGGACAGACTCTCGCTGTCGATGTTGACACCGTCACGCTCTCGCAGCACTTTCCCCGGTACGCACCCCGCCGGTGTCGGTCCTGCCGGTGCAAATCGCTGACCCCGCGTGCAGGAAACAGTTTTCCCAGGCGGACTTCTCCAAGACTCTACGCGAGCTTGGGCTGACACCCTCCGCTGTACGCGCCCAATCTATCTATCGCGCTATCCAACGCTGACGTTTAAGGGTTACAGGTGCTTATCGCGTCCTAGATCCTATCCCAAGTGTCAATCAAATGTTGTACGATACGTAGTCGCAGCTGCATCGCGGAAACGAGAGTCCATGGATCACGCATCGATCGGCGCGCGGAACGTCCTTGCCTCCATCTGTGGGATAGTGTAGGAGTGTACAGTGCCGATTATAAGTTATGCTATGCTGTAAGATACAGGTTGGACGGGTCGCGCTGTCGAAGCTATCCCGGGATCTATGTAAGCTATTAAGTAGTCCGAGTGAGGTTGTACAGTTACAGCGTGAAGAGCGAGGATGAGGTGAATAGATAGCGGCGATGGGGAGATCCAGATCGAACATAAACAAGATACATGAAAAGCGATAGAGCTGGATATCATGAATTACATGGGTATATCAATGCCGCACATGCGATGGCCCCGCGGTGTACTCGGGCGGCGGCGAGAACACGCGCGGTGGCGGCAACTCCTCGCCACCTAGGCTGGCGAGGGGCACCGACTGCCGCCGGACTTTCCTGCCTGCGGGTGCGGCGGGTGCGGCCTGCCACGACCATCCGTCGGAATGTTTTGTCTCGCTATCGGTGCGGCGCATGCTCGCGTCAGCGGGCTCCTGCGAGCGTGCGCGCGGCGGTGATTGCATCGACTGCACACGTCGGGAGGAAGCGCGCCCGAGGCTGCGCGTGTCGTCGTCTGGACCGGACACCTTTATCGGCGGGATGTCGAAATCGAACGTGGCGCGTTTGTCCGCGGGCGGAGTACCGTCCCCCGCTGCATGGGTGTTGGCCTCGGGCTGTCGCGTCGCGGGATGACGATTTCCCCCTAGGACTGCGCCCATGTTCGCCGGTAGAGGTGGGATAGCTGGCGAGTGCGTCGGACTCGCGGGGCTCACAGGGCGGGTCTCTATTTCCAGGAATGAATCGTCCTTGGGCGGCTTTTTTAGCGTTGTGGTATCGACTTGCAGCATTGGTATCGGTGACCTGTAGCTCGATGGCGCAGCCTCGCCTGATGTCGCCGCTGATCGTCGCCGAATGCTCTTGCTTCGGCTGCGGCTCCTCCGGGATGTGATGGAGCCACGTTCGGTTACGCTGTCGCCGCGGGCGCTCTTGGGAGTTTTTGGTATCCGGAGGCTCGCCTTGGAGGTTCTGCTACTCCGTTTCCGCGCCGCCGAGACACGCTGCGTATGGTTTTCGAGATCGCTCCGCTCTCTTTCCCGCTCCCGCTCTCGTTCCCGCTCCCGATCTCGTTCCCGTTCGCGATCGGTTTCGCGCCCACGGACCCGGTTCGTGTGCAGCTGCGTAAGCGTTGCGCGCATCGCGACTGCCTTGCCGGTCACTCCGATGACCTCGGCGAGGCGCACACTCTCGTCAATGTGGGTATCGTCGTCGTCGAGCTCGGACATCGAGCTGAAGCCGGTCTCGAAATTATCGAGGTCGTCCATCTCTTGTGCCATGTCCTCCGCGACCTTCCAAGCCTCCTCGAGCTCGCCTTGCAGCTGCGCGATGTGCTCGCGCGCGGATCGCAGCTCGCCGGTGCGCTTCGCGTAGCTTGCATTGAGCTTCCGCAACGCCATGGCAAGCGCAGACGAGACGTGCACTTCCTGGACGCGCTGGATCTGCATCCGGTGGTCCGCGGTATGCACGAGCTCCAGCATCAGGCTGTCGCACGTGGCAGTGACTTCCGCTAGCTGCGCCGTGAGCGAAGCCACGGCGGCGCAATTGCCCTCACCGCTAGTGGTGGCGATGAGCGACTGAAGGAGCATCGTACGTCGGTGCATGTTGAAGCGGTACTTGGACTGGGCGGTAGCCTTGACCTGGCCACGGCAAAAATGAGAACTCGACATACATGGATTCCGAATGAATACGCACCGTGTCTAACCGCTCCATCTCCGCCACGAGCTCCTCGTCCAAAGTCTTGATTGACAACAGCCGAATGAACGACGCCTGTGCGGTCTGTCGTATCGACCGCGAGACAACCTCCTGCAGTTCCAGCGATGATAGTGTCCACTGCGCCGTCTCGAGCGACATTCCGCGCCACGCGATCGGCACGGACTCAAAGTCGAGTGCTGGCGGCGGGACCAGTGTCGGCGGCTTCGCGAGGGCCTTCACCACAGGTGCGCTAGACGCGGCGGACACCGGCCGGATGAGCGCAGCGTCGGATCCGGCCTGGACGCCCTCATCGCGCCATTCCCGACATTCACGGGCTCCGGAGGCCTTGCTTACGGCCAGCGGGGCGGGCAGCGGCTCGAAGTCCACGGTGCCGGGCGAGGAAAGCGAGCCGGCCTGCGAGCTCTGCGCAGGTGAGGCGCGACCGGAGTAGATTGGCGACGAGGTGTCCTCAGGGGATGAGGGATCGAGTGCGAACGGCATGAGTGCTTTGATGTTGTTGGAGGTCTGTCTGCGGCTGAGCGTACGAGGACCGCCGGGGCGCAGTCGCGGTGATGTAGGTGAGCGGAGAGGGTCCATGGCAAGTTGAGTGGAACGAGTGGCTGGTCAAATTTGATCTGAATAATGCCTCAGGCGGCGGGGATATGTGGAATCAAACTTGAAGCTGGAGGAGAGAGATGAGGTGCATCGCCGATGATGGGGGTAAACTTCAAAGCGCTATAGGCTTTGGCGCCCAGTGAATATTCTCCTTAATTATTGAAGGTTTTGTCGGAAGCCGCCGCCGGTTTCTAGGGAACTGATGACCATCAGCACAAGGCACCCACGGAATTACTTCTGTATGATTACCGCTAACACCATATTCGCACAAACTTGAAAGCCACGCGAGAGGAAGAAGGGGAAGCCCAGCAACCACCATAGACACGCGTACAACTGCCGCTGTGACTATTCGGCACTCAGTGCATGCTTCGCCCCTGCATTGCCACATTGTCCGCCACCTGCAATGTACCCTGTCCAACGCAGATTCCGAAGCGGCGGGTTGATCTGCAGACTTGCAGTCCCTCGATTCCAGGGCTCGCGTTCAATGCTGTGGACCCCTTTGTCCAGCATCATCGCTATCGTTGTTAACGGCCGCGCTTTCGTTGATTTAGTAGGATCCAGGTGACGCTACTCACCTCAGAGCTAATGACAGAGATGTGGCTGAGTAATTCGCGTCGCCCTGGCTCGGCCCCTCATTCGGTGTGACTTGGATGCTCAGGCTTCCGCGGAGATGGCCAATCTTGCCGTCGTTCCTGCTACCCTGGGTCACTATAAGGCAATATTAATGTGGTATTTCCTAGTAACTACGATCTCAATCAACATTTGCAGTCAAAAATAAGAGCCCTAGCATATACATACTAGCTTACCCACGGAATTGCATACTAGAGGCGTGCAAACCCCATGACGAGCTTATTGTTCTTGTGTAAAAAAAGCTGTGAGACAAATACTGTCGTGGAACGGAAGGGTCAACCACCGGTGACTGTAGATCATATACATGCCCATCAGCACTGGAATTTCAACTAGAAAGTTACGCCGGAGCAATTTCGTCCGAACTGTCATGTCGGACATCTATATAATCCGATCAAATTATTGTCCTGGTAGCGTCTCAAAATCAAAACTTCTATGAAATTCACGTACGTGTATTCTGTATCAATTCTATAAGCAGAGGACGCTATGGATACAGAATGAACTATCTGACGATCATGAGGCTCGCACTTTGTTTGGTGTTGTTATGCAAAGGCTTTTGATCCTAACAAGTGCAAATATTACAAGCGCCTGAGAAGTCGCGTGGGAAGTTTGCCTTCAACTTATACTTGCAGTCATCTGTCATTTATCACGGTAAAGCTGATATGCAGCTCGCTATGCCATATCTTGGACGTGGATGACATGGTATGTCATACTACGACTCTACGTAAACCGTGCAGGCTCAGGTCCTGAATACTAGATGTATTCCACTTTATCATGGACTACTTGCCAACTCGGAAAACGCCACGTCGCAGGCTTTCCCTCGCATTACACTGTTGCTACAATAGAAGGGAGACTTTGATGATGGGACAGCTCCAAAAACGCGTGGTGCGCTTCTAGCTCTCTATGGCCCTGCCGGCCTAATCCCATTCGTAGCATATGCTTGTTCCGACTGGGGCACTTGTTGTGAGTCAACTATTACGTCCTCTAACGCACTCTGTATGTATAGAGTCATCTCTGGAACTCTATATCATCAGAACCAAAACCGTAACCCAGGAACACGTCTGACTCACTCTGGACCCACCTATTTCCCCATTCGCACTCTCGCTGTCCGCGATGCTTATCATCCCTGAAGACCGAGACGCATCTCAGGGCCTGCTCGGTATGCTTCCTAACGAGCTTGTCCTTATGATACGCGAAGCATATCCCGCATCCGACCTCGTATTTCACGCACGCTTCGACCAGCTATCTGAGCATGTTCCACGATTATACGATGCAGATACGGACTTTTGGCGGCGCTTATGCTACAGCAATGGGATTGGGTGTTTGAAAAACGAGGAATCACGGATGATGAATTGGAAAGCGTTGGCACTCGAGTGCGAGTTGCATACTCGGATCTGTTACCAACCCGGCTGCGGGGAAGCCAAGTTATCGGAGAACAGTGAGTCCAACGTATTTTCTCGGCGGTACTTGTACTCATGGATAACAGTCACAAATATGGACAGCCTGTCCAGACATTGTTGTGGGAGTGATATAATCTTGTCCGCCGATTTCAGCCACCTGGACTTCAAACCGATTGCGGCAGAAGGAGCCAATCGTTACAGTGCGCGCCTCCGGCCAGTCGGTCAAAGATACTAGGCCCTATTCATCTCACGACGACTTGAACCAGCACATCATTGCCTTGCGCTCATTCGCATGCTTCCCGCCCGTGGATAACATGCAGGTCAATCTGTTCACAACCACGACCCCATCTCTCTGCGTCAACAATGTGTCAGGCGCTACCGTGCACGATATCCAAGATGGGATCAATATTGTCGAACAGTACGAGTATACCCTGAGTACGCTAGACTTGTACTGATAGACCCCGTCGACCGGACAAGATTCTGGATCAGGTGACGACCGTGATATTTCTCCATGTGATGTTCGGCTACATCGAAGGAGACGTGAACACGATATTTCCTGCGGCGCGGTATCATGCGTATATTGTCTCGAGTTAGTGGCTGGTTCCAAGTTGTGTACGTACGTGAGATATTGAGTCCTTCCAGTCCGATTTCTCATGCGTTCGTATAGCCGATGGACAGGCGTCGAACACCTGAGGACTTCTGATGACGGCAATAGAATATTTGCCCTCCGTTTGTCCCTCGGGTTTTCACTGATGATCCGTGCGAGCTCGCGATTGTGTAACGTCGTCCACAGGAAGCGTCCTCCTTGCTCTCTTGATCGTGGACTTCGCCAGAAATAATACATTAAAATGCTCGTGAACGAGTGTAGGATGTATATACAAATAAACAGTCGCACTCCTCAATCATGACTTGCAAGTCAACGATATCATGCTGTACTGTGTTAGAATTCGAAGTGTATGTCCTTTCCCTTGTCTCGCAAGTTGTCCATGGTAAGCTCCTTCGACCCGGCTTGGACAGAGTTGAATAAATCATTGGCGATGCTCTTCTCGGGCTTGCCCAGAAGGTAAGTCAGCTCGAGAACGCTGGGGCTCTTGACTGTAAGTTGAGCGACCCTTCGCGGTGGCATTGCAACTTCCAGGACCCATCTCCTGATATAGGCTGTTAATGTACGTGCAGGGCGCGTACCCGACGCTGGTCATCACGCTCGCAGACCTGCAAGATGATATAACTTCCCCGTCTTCATTGCTTCGCTCTGCCAACAGTGCGCGCCGGGGAACCCAGGGATCTTCCTTGAGGCGGTGGAAATCCCCTCGCATCACAGAGGAGCAGGTACCACCCACTCCTGCATCTGAGCTATTCTAGAGCATCGTCATGTTTTCGGACTTCGAGGGTGACGTCGTGGTGGCAGTAGAATGCGGTACGGGCGACCTGCACATCAGAAAGCGTTGATAGTTAACTCAGAATTGACTCAGAGGCGAGCTTGTGTGGTTCGGCTTACCGTAGACAGCCGTAGACTTATCTTCGTAGTGATGTATTTTCAAATTTGCATACGAAAGATGAATGCATATGCGAAAAGAGAAGAATCTATCAAGAGTTGAAGTTTAGCGGCTTAGTCCGGGTGAGTAATAGTCACTAATGGCTAAGCCGGGT
>KN840637.1:6051-25490 GCA_000832265.1 Phlebiopsis gigantea 11061_1 CR5-6 | reverse complement strand
CGCCGCACCCCGCACCCCGCACCCCGCACCCCGCACCCCGCACGCGATCGATCGTGATCGATCCGTCCCCCGTCCAACGCCCTGGCCTGACGCCCTGGCGGCGTCCCGTGTCCCCACTGTACCACCCCAATCTCGATTCGGTAGTAAATTTGTGCTTTACAGTAGAACCTATATATATGCAAACAATTCCCAGTCTGATCCAGAGAGCAGCGCGTCAGACACTCACCAAACTCGACACCAATCCCACGTGCAGCCCGAGCCAACGCGAGCATGAGTAATATTAGACTTAACGACACATCTTCATACGATCGCTGGACCACACCAGGAACTGCTGTACCTATCCCCGCAACAACATACAGGCCCCAAACACCAACACCGCCCGATCACTGTCGCCGCGCCGTGCCCCATGGTGCTACTAACCCCCACTTTCGCTTCATTCACTTTCGTCTGCCCCAACGCAAGCACACGGCAGCTCGAATGACGATGTCCTCGTCATCCTCTGCGTTCGCCTGAATCCTGCAAACCCGCTGTGTTCAGCTCGCTACTCTTCATATGTTGCCATTCACCGCCCTCGCAATCCTTCCCGAGGTTCCACCACGAAACTCTCATGCATGATGCTCGCGTCTGCTCGTGTCGCATTGCGCTTCCCCTACTGTCGTTCTCAGGCTGCTCCTATCGCCTCGTCCTGTGCCGGCCCTCCCCATCGTAGACCGCGCAGCCCGCTTACCCTCCCCTCTCCTGCCCCTTCCTCATGCACTCACCCGCACGGGACTCCTAGACCTAACACGCATACCGAGTGGCCTCCGCGCTGCGCGCGCACGCCAGCCAAGCCTTCAGCAGCTCCTTCTCTCAGATGTTTCAATGGCACTGCGTTAGCAACTCGTCAAGGTGAGCCAGGGACGTACGGGGACGTGCGCGCGCGCTGTCAGGGAGCACGACCAGCTAACGCGCCCTCGCAGCCCTGGCCCGCGCTTGTGCCCTGGTAGTGCTACATGCCCCTGCATCCACATACACACATTAGCACTCCCTCTCGCGCACCGCAGTGGCGCTGCCACTCACCGCCGTCCCCGACGACTCCGACCGCCCCGTGGACGCCCGACGTCCATTTCCCACCGCTTCCCGGCGCACCAGAACTGGGCATCATCTCGCGATTCCGCTTTGTCACGACGGCGTCGCTCGCGCAGACTCATCTGTCAATTGGTGTCAATTCAAGCCCATCCACGACCAACCGATTCACGAGGTGTGTCACTAGTATGATGCAGTCAACTAGCATTAAGTCCTCGACGTAACCACAGGTGACATACCTCTATTCCCACAAGGAAACGTCCAGTATACAATCCTGTAGCCGCAGCCCTAACTCGCTACCCGCATTCTCATTGCGTTGCCCACCCGGGTTCCTCATGCTTTTGGCCCGTCCCCACAGCCGCGCTCGTCCCATCGCATTCATGTTCGCATTCTCCGATACCGCTCCGCGCACCACATGGTTATATTGTACCCCCTCCCGTCACATATCACAGCTATACCCAAGTCCCCCACCTCAAGCCTATGCCCCTCGACCCTGCCCTCCTACGAACCCTCCATCTCTGTCACCCCAATTACCTACTTCTCGCCACCTATCCAGTCCTCAAAATCTCGGCAGTACTCCACACGCCTCTCCCGTACCAGCAACCTGTTGTCGTCCCTCAGTTTCACCGGTAACAAGTTCCACTGGCGCAGTGTATCCCAGGCGGTCCAATCACGTCTCCACAGGCACACATAATCCAGCGGCATCCTGAACGGTAAACCCATCGCCTCCCTCAGTCCCTTCGCGTGGTGTATCGTCCAGTCGCGTTGCTTTGGAGTCTTCAACATCTTCGGCGCCGATTCCCCAGTGCGCTACCCGACAAAATGAGTCCTATCGCGAACTCCCAGAACTGCCTTGCTTACATCATTCCACCACACAATATCCAACGTAGTGGCATCGCGCACTTTCACCTCGCGTTCCTCCTTCATTGAAGCGCTGAACTATAGACATTTCAGTAACGACAATGCAAGAATCAAGACCGGACTTTACCAGCCCAGACTGCACTTCAAGCTCTGCCGTAACTGTTTGAACTCTATAAACTTCACCTCTCGGCACTCCTCCACCCCCGGCTGTTGCTGACAGCCACGTGCCGAAATCTTCGCAGTACTGATATTTCTCCCTCTTCAGCAGTACTATACGGCTGTTAACGGCCTCTGTTACAAGTGCGTCACGGCCCTCGATCAGTTTCCAGTCGCAGGCCGCTCCACTCCATACGTATCCGTGGGGCAACGCCTGTACACCCAGCGCGTTCACGACGCGATCCCATATCTGCAGGAGGGTATCCTTCCTGCTCGGTACGCGGACGATTCGGGGCAAGAACCGCCTCTCCGCCGGCGCGTCGAACCTGCAGACCTATTCACGTATGAGATGACATCCCGCCATTCAGTCGGCCCTGCTCACATGGCTCCAGAACACGATATGAACCCAATGCTCCATGTCTACCACCTCACCCTGGATCGTGAGCTCAAAATCAGGCTCGCTATCGTAAATCATGATGACGTCCTCAGGCTAAGTCTCGTTCAGTCTCGTCCCAACCCTACTCAACTAGAACTCCGCACCTTGGCCTTGCCCACCTCATCGACGTTGTACTGTTTTTGTGTGACAGGTCCATCCCCTTCTCTAGGCTCGTTTTGACCCTGCAGGGAACATTCCTAGTCCATCGATTAGCCACGCCTTCAATACGCCGTTCGTCACCAACCTCGTCACCCTCCTCCTCACCTTCCGACGCGCTCCCCACCTAAGAAGCCGTTAGCATCACTCACCCCCCGTCTCGATACCCACGCACCGGTGCTCCAGTCGCCCCAGCCGATACCTCAGCGCTCATTGCGAACTGCTCCTCTTCTTCTGCAGCGGTGCGCCGTGCCCTTCGCTCATGTTTTCCGGCATTCCCGACCTGCTACGTCGTGAACATCACTCGCCATGAGACTAAATACCCACGCACCCCTGCGCCAGCGGATAGCTGAGTGGCCATGGCGAACTGCTGCGGCGCGAGGTGGTGGCGAGCGACCAAGAGATGGGTCCTACACAGGCGCGCGACAGCCTTCAATTTTCGATCACTTCCGGCGTAAAACTGCATCAACCACCCGCCCTCAGCCACCAACTCGCCAGCATCATTTTCTTGCACTCTCGCGGCCTCACAAGTAACGATTCTACACACCCCTCCCGTCACAAGTATGATCTACACTCGCTCCACGTCTTCGCTGCCCGGCATGCCCTTTTTCTGCGTCACGATGCTCACCCACTTATCCCAATCACGGCAGTATGTCACCCCCTTCTTCTTCAGCAAGACGACCCTATCTTTTCCCAGTGTCGCCGGTAGCTCCTCCCCTTGCCTGCGCTTCTGCCAAGCTGTATGGTCCCCTCGCCACAAGAAGACCTCATCCGACGATCCCTCCCCTAAACCCATCGCCTCCTGAGCACGTCTGCTTCCGCCAATCGTCCAGCAGCGTCGACCGGTCACCATCAGGGCCTGCGGGGCCTTGCGCCCAGTAACATCACCCCACCAGATGAGGTACAGGGTACCCATAAGGCCCTCCCCTGCTGCGGTGTGCGACTGCTCTGGCGACACCGTCCTCTGCCAACACTTAGTACTGCGAAAAAAGCATAGTTGGCCCACCTACCGGTTCGTGCTTCACCTCAGCATTTCCCGTGATCGCCTGCACTCTCGCGAGCTCTGATCCCGGTATGTCAGTGCCCGCGCTTACCACTCGCATCCACAAGTCAAAGCCTTCACAGTGAAGCTCCTCGGTCTTCTTCAAGAGCACTATACGACTGTTCACGACCTCAGCCACGAATTCGGCCGCAGACCGCACCAAGCTCCAGTCCGTCATGTGGACATGCCACACATAACACTGGAACTCTCGCCCCATGTTGAAGGCCTCAATGACGCGATCCCAGATTTCCAGTATCGTGTCAGCACGCCGCTGGATACGGAACAGTTGGGGGAGGTAACGTTCTCCAGCCGGAGCGTCGTGTGCGGAAGCCTATACGCTGATGAGTAGACACCATATAGAGTCTTCGTAACTCACCCTCCCCCAGTAGACGACGTGCACCCAGCGATTATCGGCCCCAGTTTGCGTGGTGCCCCCCTGCCTGCTGACCTGAACGTCCGAATCGCTGTCTTCGATCTCGATCCACACCTTGCTCTGAGAGTCATAAGTCCCCTGGCATCCGCCAACCAGCGGAGTGGACGTACCTTGTTCTTGCGTCCATTGTCCTCGCCCAAACGCTTGCGCTTTATGGGACCGTTACCCTGGCTGGTCACGTTTGCGGCCTGCAGTGGACATATCCCGTGAGTGAAACAGCAACCTTAATGTGTATGCCACGCACCTCGCTCTCGCTTTCGTGAGCTCCCAACTCGGACACTACGTCATCATTCTCTCGTTCGCACTCGGCCTGCAGTATTCACCATCATCACCTCCGCCGCTGCTACGAGCGACTCACCTGCTGCCAGCCCAGCATCTCCCGCATCGCTTCTTGGTTAATACGACCTTCGTTTACCTTCGCTTGCTCACGACACTTGGAGTTTGACCCCGGAACGGCCTGCGCGACCGGCAGGTGAGCTTTCTCTGCGCTGCGCTGAGGCCCGAACGCATCCTTGGAGCTGGCGCCAGTCTAACTGATAGTCAGTACTTAACGCCGTGGCTGTGTTCGTGCACGTACCCGTGGCTGGTCATAGCGTGATAGCTGCACGGCCATTTCAAGCTGCTCGCGCTCTTCTTCTGCGTTTCTCGGAGCCTGAAATACAGCCTCGGGCGCAGCCCTGGGCTAACGGGTGGTCAGCTTGTAACTCCGCGGCCTAACTCACACGCGCGGTCACGCACCTCGTCGATGATGCGCGACCCAGAAAGCCCGCTTGTGGTCCTGCCCCCAGCCTCGGTTAACGACAGCACTGCAGCCATGGTGAACTGCTCGTTGGCCTCGTTCTCGTCGTTCGGCTCCATGTCGCTCTGCGACCAGGTAGGCTTGTCCTACCCGAATTAGTCAACAATTGTTCTCAAGACGGTTTGTGCCACCAACTCACCCAGATGTTATTGACGTTTTGACGGGCCGAAGTTGTCGTGGACCTGGCGCCAGCCACCGACACACCCCCCTTGCGCTATCACGGTTAATCCCAAGCGACGCTTTCGGGTGATATTTTTACTCACCCTGAGCCCTCCTCTTGTACCCCCTGCTGCACTACGGATCCTCAACTGAACTGTCGTCGTTCCAGCATTGTCCATAGCCGCCGACCAAGTATCTTCCTTAGCCAGTGCCAAAACCTCTTTTTTGGCTCTTTCCATCTCCCAACGCTTCACCTGTAGGCCCTCACCTCAGTCAACACTCCCAACCGCCGCAAAACACTACTCACCCTTTCTTGGGCCCTTTCTAACCGTTTGGGGTCATTCTAGGCCTCTAGGTCAACACGGTTTCGTCCTGAACTACCGTGACTTACCTTCAGTTCTGCCACCCGTGTCTCGTTGTATTTCTTATTCTTCTCACATTTGTCAACCTCTAACCATTCCTTGTTCGCGTGAATGGCCCGCTTGATGGCTACTTGTTCTTCTTCCGTCAACGCAAGCTGCATGGGGATCGTCTGTTTTCGGCACTTGAGGCACTAACAACCCGTATTAGTGACTACCCGTTCTACGTCCACTTCACTTACCATGAAGTATCCTATACCCGGTACCCGCCCGTTTCCTGCCTTCACGTATACGCCCGACACAAAATCGTGTGCCCCACAGTCACAGCTCGCCGGGCAGGGCACCCTGCGATGTTGGTGAGGTTTCCCGCATACCTCGCTCACCCGCTTTGAAGTGTCTTCAGACATCGTGAGTGACGTTGCAGCAGCGCAAGGGAAAGGGGATGGTGCTCGAGCAGAGAGATGCTAGGCGCCAAAAACCTTCAATTTTCAGATTGCCCCACCCGAAAATGACCCACCCTGCCGGGCCTTCCTTTCTAGAAGTTCCCGTGCTATGTGTATTCACCAAATGTACATAAACTCGCTTGTTCGCGCTCGATTACCTGAGACGCGATATTGCAGGCCCCCCACTGTCTAACTTCCAACCTTCCTTCCCCTTTTTACGAACACCGTGGCCGCTTGCGAGCCTTCTCGGGCTGGTATTGCTCGTCCCATCTGCGAACACTGTCAGTCTACGCCCCCGCCGTGCCATGAAACACGCTTACTCTTCTCTCTTACTTAAAGTGGATGTCCTCGCCCTACTGGAGCGTCGCATCGCGTCAGTCTCTTCCATAGAGGTTGCACCCGTTGCCGGCCCCGGCACTCCCCCTCCTCGGCTAGTTCCACCTCGACCACGCGATCCACCACCACCACGGCCACGAGCACGAGTCCTACCGCGACCAGCATGAGTGTGGCCTTCACTACCACGAACGCGACTTCCACGACCACGACCACGACCACGCCCGGCATGACCACGACGACCGCCACGACCACGACCTTGAGTCCGGGAAGCCTCCACTCCACGTCCGCCACGCACGCTGGTACTAGTACATGCTTGATCTCTATCTTGTTCAATCACGCTGTCAATCACGCTATCAGTAACAAACCTCTCGTCTTCTTCATCCTCCCCGCCGTCTTCCCCGTTGTCGTCTTTGTGGAGCTCGTCATCTTCGTTGTCTCTACTCGCCGTTGTAGCGTCAGCAGGCATCACGCCCTGACTTTGTGTGTTTGCTCACCCAAGAGCGCTGAAACTCGGCGTACGCGCCGTGTCGTCCTGCGCCACAGGAGGTAGCAAGTTCTGGTCGTCTGCCGTGGTCTTGTGGCGTTCCTCGCCCCCGGGTGTAAGCATCGCGTCGTGCCGGGCATGGAGGATGTTTTGGCTGTCCAGCGCTATGTTCTGGTGATCAACCTCGCCGCTCCCTTCTCGCGTGCACTTTTCGCTCGAGTCAACCTCTTGTACGGGTCCAGGCGTGTCGTCAGGTGTCGCGCCCTCAAGGCACGTGTCGATGTTCACCGAACTAGTATTTGAGAGCCCGCAGATGGGAGAGTCGCCCGCGTCTACCCTGCCGCCAACTGCGGTCACGTCTATTCCCTCTTCCAAAGGTCTGGCGACGTCCGGGCCAGCGGAATTGTGGCTCAGCGACCCAAGCGCCCACGACGTGTTCTCATGGCTGTCGAGACTGTAGTCGGGACCCGCGCGCGCGACGATCGAACTGGCGATGTGAACAGGGCTCTGGACTATAGCAATAGCAGGCACTGACGAGCCAGCGAACTCCCCTCCAGATGACGAAGCCGACCCAGATGACAAAGCCAGACCTGTTTCGCGCGAGCCGATACCCCGGAGCAAATCACCCTCGCAGTCCTCTCGTACGGCGCCAGCGACTGCAGCGACCGGGGCTTCTGTGGGGACGGCCTCTGTCACGGGATTAAGTCTCGCTGCACCCGGTCAGATCGTCAACACCACCTCGTATGGAAATGCACAGACCTCCGTGGATTTCCTTCACCCAGGCCTGAAGTTGAGTGCCCATCCAACCACGATACTGCCCGCCGTTCCGCTCAATGTATGTTGTCAGATCTTCGTTGGGAACCCGCGCCTCGGGCGCCGTTTTGCCGACCTGAACGCTGCAGCACAGGTTATCTCTGGGCTCTCAGAGCAGGGGAATCCCAAATACATGATAATATCCGGCTCCTCCCGCGCGTTCAGCCCTGCGAGCACGAATGCACCGGCATAGCCTGTTTGCGCATACCACGACTCCAGAGTAGCCTCTGCTACTGTCCTCAGGTTGAATGCCTTCCTGCGCAAAACTCAGCTGGCCCCTTTACGTCTTAGCGATCGACACCACTTACTGTCGACGTATACTGCCCTGCTCCTCATTGTCGTCTGGTGCTTGTTGGCCCTTGCTCTTGCCCTTGCCCTTGCCTTCACTGCTGTCCTCTCCCTCATCGTCTTCATCGGCATTCTCGTCGCTTTGCACCTCGTCCAAAGACCTGTCCTCCCCTTCCCTACTCGCAATATCCTCGTACACTTGTCGTTCCTCCGCGGATAACGCCAACCACGCCGCACTTACCTCATGATTCCAGTCGGCCAGCCCTTTCGTTGGCCCGTCCGCTGGCTTGCGGGGGGGTTTATAGGGGGTCTTCTTCCAGATATCGAATCCAGTAACGCGGCGAGCCTTGCGCATGGTTCGCAGAGGGTCGACTGGGGTGATGGTCTGACCTATATTGAGTGCCTCGTTGACGTGGTTCTTACACCACTTTCTGATGCGCTACGGCTACATGTCAGCTGCGCCTTGGTCGATGCATAATACTACGCACCTTGGTAAATCCTTCGAAGAACGTGTTATATGCGACCTGATCCTGACCCGGGAGAGGACCGAACGGGGCCTCGGTGCCTCGGGCGTATAGGCGGGCCCTGTGGGCTTCCGCGCTTTCTCCTTCTGTTGGGTTCAGCTGGTGTCGGTCGTAGACGAATTCTTGCAGCGCAGTTCCCGCGGCAAGGAGGACACCCGGCTGCCATTTCCAGCCTTGCCGCAGCGTGTGACAAGCTACCTGATTAGTATCCGCCAGATGGGCCTTCACTTCCGCGCTGCGCATGCCAGCCCTCAGGGTTGCCTTCTCCGTGGTGCTCCACATTTTGCGGGTAGCCCTGAACAGTCAGTCGGTACCAAGTAGCACGATCTAATTGCTACTCTTACCGCGCCACGTCCACGTCGTCCGCTTGCATGCTTTCCAGAGGATCGGCGAGCTTGCAGACAGCGAGTCCCACAGGATGACGGCCAGGAGCAAATTGTTCGCGACAGGAATATCACAGCTCGTATCACAAGGGGCCGGGCAATCGCAAGGGCGCCTTGACTACAAATTATAATTGTTATTACGATACACATTCAAGAAAAATCATGATCAGGCCACAGGGGATACGCTATTTTACACATGTGCAGCACGGTTGACGAGATCGACGGAAGGCACTACTTTGGAAATCGCGGGACCGCGGCCGCCCTCCCAAAATTCTCGTAAAAGACTTGGCAATAAAAAGCGGCAGCCTCCCACTCAAAGCGTCGGAGATCAACCCGCGCGGACTGTCGATGAAGGTGCAACTGCCTAAAGCTACTAGGAGAATGGGGCCACCGAACCATGACTAGCCGCAGTCCTTCCAAACTTTCCCAGCGATCACCCAATTCAAGCGCAAACAGGCCTTGTCGAGGACGGGGAGGGATGGTCGGAAGGGCGAAATGCTGATCAGGAAAGACAGAGGTAATTAATTTTCGTCTTTCCAGCTCATCCGATTCCGAGCGCTCGCGGGCGGGAGGGACGAGGCGGCGATCGAGCTCGTATAACTCCACGCGGAAGGCCACCTCCGAGAGCTCCCAGCAAATTTCGCGAATGGCGGTGGCGGCGGAAGCTGAAGTGGTGCCAACGATTTCTGCCTGCGTAAGCTTGCGACCTCCCCATGCAATCTCGTCGAGGAGAGGCTCGCGCGAGTGGACTTCCTGTTTGAGCAACGCCGAAAAATAGGCGCACGTATCCTGCCGCTCCTGACGGCGCTTGGCTCTCTGATTGACGGAGCGTTGTTTCCGCTCTGCTTGAGGGGCAGGAACCTCCTCTTCGTCGTCGGGGTTGTCGGGCAACCTGCCAATAAAAACACGCCAGGTGTTGGCTCGGGGGGGCTGGAACCTCTGCATCTTGGAGAGGAGCTGCCACATGGCACGACGAGCGCGCAGCCAATTTCCTAAATAGGCATGCATGCGCCAAGACTGAGTGGGGCCGACGACGAATTCCGGTTCTGGGAGCCAAAGGCCCAAGCGGTCTTGATCTCCAGGGGCGGGCCGCGAAAAGTCTACAGTTTCCAAAGCCATCTGCCATGCCGTGACCCTACGGGGGAGCAGGGGGTGGAGCTTCTCAACGAACCTGTCGCGACCGCGGACAATCACTAGACAACGATTAGCTCGAAGACCTCATTTTTGTGCAGATGCTGCTCACCTAGTTTAGGCTTGGCAGGTGGGGCCATGGAAGTGGACGGATGACGAGGAACCACAGCCGAAGGTAAATGATGCTCAGCGGGTAGAGGAACATGCTCGACATCGAGCACAGATTGGGAGTATCTCCAAATAGCATATAGATGTTGCGGCCCCGCCAAGGCAGAGCTGCCGTGATCAACGATGATGTCCGTGAGGACATTGGTGGGCAGAGTCAGTTGGCTAGTGCGTTCTGACGCAACTGTGGCGGGAGAGGTCGTGACGGCACGGATTAGCAGCCATGTCGGAACCCCGGCTAGATATAGTGCGGTTGCGGAGTGTATGTCTGGACAGATCCCACCCATAACACCTAGACCGTCCATTCCTCGATGAAGTCGAGAGCCATCATTGGGCTGATTCTGGGTGCGAATGGTAGCAGACCGTTCCCATTCGAGCCAAGCCCAAACCTCTGCGAAGCAGCGATGCAAGTGCCCTCGCTGAGCGGAGGTGTCGCGAAGTGTACTAGGTACAGTGAAGGCGTCGATGGCTATGGCCAACTTCGCGCTAAGCTGCGTGAGCCGACGTGCCTTTGCCTCCAATGCTTCGCGGTCTCGTCCATGAGCAATCCTGCCTGCCGGGTCTCGCGCTGCCATTTCGTGAGCCTTGTGGAGCTGAATGTCCATGCTGAATTGGAGAAGGCGGTCGTTCACGGGCTTGTCGAGATAGGAGACGGCCTGCTGCAGTTTCTGGACCGCGGTCGGCTGTAGTAGGCCATACTGACTACCGTGCGGGTCGTCGTTGACGGCTTCAAAGTCCTCGGCGTGGACGTTGTCCCAGAGGACAGCAGCGGGATGAGAGGGATGTGGGCGGCGAGGAATCATGACCAAATGAGGCTGCTGGGCGGACACGAGCTGAGGCCAGAGCAAAGGGTCTTCAACGCCGAAACGACCATCCGAGCGCAATGCAACGCGCGCACGACCCATGACGGGCTGCGGGACCCAGTCGACGTTCAGGGCTTTGATAACCCACTTCTGATCCGACGTGACTGCCTCTACTAACCCACGTAACCAGTGATTTCTGCTTTGCGACTGAGTGGATGGCTTAGAGATCGGGCGGGGGGCGACGCTGGTGGGGGGCGGAGACGATGTGGAGCCACAAGGGTAAGGCGGGGTCGGGGAACGGCAGGGGGTCGGTATATCCCAACCAGGTGTGGGTGGACAGTTCGGTGTGGCAGCCGTCCATGAGGGACTGAGTGGTACCGGGCCACTAGGTGTACCGGGACGACCTGTGGCAGGAGAGACGATTGTGCAGGTTTGAGGCGGGGGGGTGGGTGAAGGACGGGGCGTTGGGCAATCCCATAGGCCGCTCACTGCAGGACGAGGGGCCGGCAGGCTAGCGGAAGAGGGTAGCGCCGCCGCGGCTAGGTCGCGGGAGCGCGATGCTGTCGATAGTTCATGGTGGGGGGGGAGGGAAGGAGCGATGTCATGATCCTCTGAAGCGTGTGAGCCACTATTCGTACCACGCACGGGGATGACATACCTACGTGCGAGCGCGAAGCACGTCGAGCGCGTTCCCGAGTGTGCGGAGAGATGTCTCGTCGCGACCTCTTAGCGACGGGCTGCTCGGAGAGCCAGCTGTCTGGGGACTGGCTCCTAGGGATCGGTGTGTGCTGCGACATCTTACGATGGGGCGATGGGGCGTGAGTGACGTCGACGCTGGTATCAGTCCTGAGAATGGGCGCGCGCCTTTGTGTCCGGAAAGGATCCTTGGTCGTCGTCCTGATGGTCCAAGTCGACGATCTTCGTCCTAGGGGCTTGCGTGATGGGCCTGAACCGGATCTGAGGTCTTCGTCTCGAGAATGGAGGGAGGCTAACGCCGCGCCCTTCTACAAACCGGATCTGAGGTCTTCGTCTCGAGAATGGAGGGAGGCTAACGCCGCGCCCTTCTACAGCACACCTGATAAGGTGCTACCGTCTCAAGATATGATGTTCCAGCGGGCGGGTATGCGGGCTGTGGGTGAAAAGTGAATAGGCTGGGATTCGGTGGTGTGGATACTTACCGGCGGTGCCGTGCTCACTCTCTGGGGCCAGCGGGCTCTTGGTCTGACTTTGAGTCAGAGCTATAATACGATGATTACTAGGTTGTTTTGACTACGGCAATGTTGACTCACGGTTGACGTGGTGACGCGTCACTGTTCTGCAGCTGATCTGCGTGCGTGGCAAGTGGTGCGTCTTTCTGCGCAGAAGAAACGAGGATGAGCATGAATTCTAAAGGAGCGGGATAGCTTACCGCAGTGAGATGTATGGCTGCCCGGTGGTTGAAGGGAAAGAAGAAACAATGAGGGATGCAATTGAGAAAGCGAGAGGCGCGTAAGTGCGGGGTAATGGGCGTGGGAATTGACCTTGTTGAATGAGGTCACGTGTCCTGGGATGTTCCCCGCCGTTGGCGCCCTCGCAGGCGCGCAAGGTTGCTTCCGAACCATACGGTGCGTAAAGGCAATGACAGGTCAGACTGCCACTGATCACAGACTAAGTAGGCCACTCCACGCAGCATGTTGTCGCAGCAAAACCTCACACTCCTCACCTTTTCAGGCGAGGAGGAACTCTCAGTCATTTGACTCGGAGTTCGCGTGGAGGAGAACACGGATTCACACTAGATGCGAGACGTCGTCGCTGAGGCGTGAGACCGCCGACCCAAGGGTGCGAGGAGACGTAGACGTTCGGGCGTGAGTCGGCTGCCGCAGGGCGGGAGCAAACACGCGAGACGAGGTGGCCAGTGTCAAGGCCGCGCCGATCGCGAACGTGGTGAGGATTGTCGACAGAGTGAGGTGCACGGTGAGCAACGGATAGCCATTGCGGGATACGATCTGATGTGAAGACAATATGCAGAGCGTGAGATATAGAGGAGACAGACCCCACATTGTGAAGCCAGGAAGGTATCTCAGTGCCTCGACGGAAGACAGCGTGCACCGCACTCTGAAAACGACCAAAGGATGGCGCTATGTACCTACCTATCAGGGTGTGTGGCGTCTGGGCTTCTTGTGCGAAGAGTAGGTGCTGATGCGAGCGGAAGGCGACAAATGCGATCGTTGGACAAGTTCACTATTGCGGTAGAGGGGCTACTGTGCACGGGGATATGACGTGCCGGCTTTGGGACGACCCCGGTATCCGCAGAAGGACGATCGGGCTGCGATGTTCGAACTTCGTTCTTAGCGTGTGTTTGATTGTGAGCTGAATTCGGGCGTAGGGGTATCTCTGTAAAGATATGACATTGAAGGAATGCTAGATGACTCGAAGTCCCTCGCTGAAGAATTGGTCGGGTCTGGACAGCATAAGGTTTCCCACGCTCGATCGGCCTTTTTCACCTGCCCTCCCGCCCGCGTTTTTTTGGTGCCGCTGCTGGGTGGCCTGCAGTCTACTACATTTGTCGTCTCCCCTCACTGATCCTTACTTTCCTGTTACTCTCCACTGAATCCCGCAGATTATTTACCTGGCACGCTGTGATAAGACATAATTCCTGGTGAGTTGACAGTAAGATATATGGTCCGGATGCGGCTCAATGTGCAGAAAACTAAAGCCAGGACTGTTGGGTGGACAAGGGCCATGTCGACTTCGTGGAAAGAGTTCCGGAAGGCGCAACGAAAGCCAAGCACGGGAGAGAGCTGGGCAACTGGGGTCTGGAGGTCGGCGCAGAGCGTGATGAAGGCGGCCACCGCCTTCGAAAGCAAAGATAAAGATCAAGAGAAGGCCGCCATCTCTGGATCTCAAACCGTCGCAGCCCGAGGGCCGTTATTCGAAGAGGCGGGTGCAGAGAGGACAAGGGAGGAGGCAGGAGAAGGAAATACCACTGATGGCGTGACGGGGGCACGGAGGATGACGGAGGAGGTAGGAGGAGGACAGACTTGTGATGGCCCGGTGGGGACACCAAAAGGGAAGAAGGCGTACGTGAACAACACGGTGGTGAGTGCAAGGCCTGATCGCATAGCGGGGACGGTCTAACGACGAGGTACAGAAACCATCGGCAAAAATGAAAGACTTTGTCGCAAACCGCGCCGAGACCGCCCTGGAGGAATTACTAGATCACGAGCGGGGTCCGTCTGAGGGGCACCAGTGTCGAAACTGTCAGAACGTCACGGATACGTGGTACCGCTGTAGCGACTGCCTGGTGCCGCCGGTGCTATGCAAGAGCTGTCTGCTTGAAACGCATGGCCACAATCCTTTCCACTCCGTCCAGGAATGGCACGCGTCGCGGAGGTTTTGGCTCAGAAAACCCCTCACGAGTCTTGGTGTCATCATGAAGCTCGGTCACGAAGGACTAGGATGTCATTGCGTGACTACGTCCCCGCGCCTCATGCAAATCGTGTCGGAGAGTGGGATTCATGAGATCAGGATGACATTTTGCCACTGCCGCGACCAGAAGACGGGTGCTAGGGTACCGGACGCCACACAGCTTCTGCGTATCGGATTTTGGCCGGCGAGCTGGGACACACCGCAGACGGCGTTCACGCTCCAAGTCCTGGACACGTTCTCACTTTTGTCGAATCAGGCCCATGTGAATGCGTATGACTACATTGAATCACTGCGTCGTAAGACAGACTTTGTACGGCCGGGAGAGGCAAAGGTAATTACATCGAGTAAACGTGCGCTGTTCTGTAATGACGACATATCCAAGGACCGATATCGGGAATTTCTGGAGGCATACCGGACATTCTCACATATCACCAGCATCAAGCGAGAGGGCAAAGCGTTAAAGGATCTGGTTTATGGCTCTCTGGCTATTCTATGCCCGGCGTGTCCACAGCCGGATGAAAACATGGACCCAAACTGGCGAGCGAGGAAGGAGGAAGAACGGTGTGTACTTCTGGGCTAAGTCTGTACGTGAGTAGGCTAAACAAAAGGTTTAGTTTCTTGGATGCTCTGTTCTATGCAGTCGACGGTAATTTCCACGCAAGTCTCAAGGACAAGCCGTTAGACGAAGAGGATGTGCCGTTGACGAAAGGGGCGGCGTATTTTGCGAACGAGGAGGCATTCGGGGCGTACACGGAGACATTAGGGCCTCTAGAACCAGAGGTGAGTGGGACTCGCTGATATTGAGAGCAGTGCTGACGACGGCGTCAGCCCAGCACGTGTAATCAATTTGCGGCCATGGGCCTCGGGCCCCACTGGGGCAGAGTGTCGGGAACGGTCGGGCTCTTCTGCGCGAGACACCAGTTCGTCCTTCCGGGAGGTCACGTTGATCTGCAAAAGGGAGAGCGGTGAGTAAGCCTCGGCAAGGACGGTGCACTCTGGGCTGACTAGATTGCGACAGATTCGCGAATGTCGACTTTGCGGTGGTGTCAGGCCTGCAGCACTGGATGGAGCTCCTGATGCACGTCTCAGCCTACGATATCAACTGCCAATACCAGCTGCATTTCCGTGAACGACTCTCCGGACTAGCAAACGTGTACGCGAGGCTGAACAAAATGCACGTCATTTCCGACAACTTCACGAAGCTGTTTCCCTGGACACTGGCGGGGGTGGGGAAATTCCATCTGGCGGGGCACAAAGCGAGCTGTCGTTTTCTATGGTCTTTCCACTTTCTGCCGGGGTCGGCGATGACTGATGGCGAGGCGGCAGAGAGGATGTGGGCGGTACTCAACTTCTTGGGGCTGCGGACGCGCGAGATGAACCCCGGGCATCGACACGACATCATCAACTGGTTCTACGGCTACCTCAACGTGAAACGCCTCCACGGAATGTGTAAGTCTGTTGATCAGAGCTTTAAAACAGTCTATTCACGACGGGGAGGCAGCGGTGTTCCTAGGAAACAAATACCGAGAAGCGGTCAAGCACTATGCACAGTACTACGACGCCCTGCGCAACCTGGAGGCCTCAATCAAGGACCGCTTTGGGTTGCCGAAGCTGCAGGAATGGAAGGACGAAGAGGCCGCGTTCAAGCGCAGGGTGGTGAACCTGGCAGAGCACGCGGGGCTGGCGAACCCCTATGATCTGGAGGACTTATCAGGTAGCGTTGCGTGCTGGGGGAAAGTGTCTGGGAGCTGACGATTGTGACAGCGAAAACCGAGAAAGCGATCGCGGCTGAGTTGAGGTCGGTGAAAGATGCATACGGGGAATGCTCAGGTATGGTGGGTGCCGTGGAGGAAGGCATGAAGCTTCAAGAAGACAAGTAAGATTCACGAGTAGATATTGGTGGATGCCAACTAACCGTGGAACAAAGGTTAACACTTCTGCGAGACATCGAGAAGAAAGGAGATGCGGCCTGTGGGGACGAGGAGTTGGCAGACCGCCAACGGAAACTGGAGAAGAAGATCTCCACCTGGGCGGAGAAGGGGCTGTTACAGCCCAGCATTGACCAAGCGGTCAAGGAAGCATCGGGTAATGGGCAGGGAAGGCAGGAGGGGGGAGAGGTCATAGATGTGAGGGAGATTGAGGCAGGCCGACACGATAAGGCGTACCTGATCGTGGAGGGCGAGACGTCTGGGGAGGGCCTGGATGCAGTGGGGGAGAAGCGCAAAAGGGGAAAGGAGGTCGCGGCCACACGTACAAAGAGAAGACGACAAGATGTGCTTGCCCGTGATCGCCCAGACATATGGAAGGAGGTGCGTGGCCTGCATATTGCATTGCCGTCGTCGTACCTTCCGGTGGTTCAGGAGCGCGAGTGCTTGAAGGCCGCGGTGGCTACGGAGGTTGCCCTTCGTAAGGGCCAGGCGGGCGCAGCGCTCGATAAGCTGCGCACGCACTTGATCACCAGCGAGATGGCGACGGCACGTCTGAAAGCACGTAGCAAGCGGGCAGAAGAAGGCAGAAGCCTGGAAACTCGTCAGACGTCATCAATCCTGGCGAAGAACGAGAAGATTCAGGCCGCCGTGGCTCGGTATCGGTTGGCGTATGGTGGTTTGACAAGTCTGAAGCAGGCGGAGGACAGTGAATTCAAGCCTCTACGAGACGAGGACGTCAAGCCGTTCGTAGTCCGGACTGAAGATCAGGTGCTTGGGGACAGCAGAGTGCAACCTTCCTGGATCTGGCAATCGCTGCGCTTGCTAGGCGAGGGCGAGGTAACATCAAACTTTGATAAGTTTGCGGAGGGAGGTACGTGGATGATACATAGTTCTGACGATTTCTGACCACGTAAGTAGCTATCAAGGTGCATTGGTTTAGGACGAGCGCGACGACCTCGAGGTGGGGCGAGGAGAAGGGTCTTGTGCCCGAGGAGATGGTACGGGCTGTACGGTCATTGAAGAGACGACAGCACAGCTGGCTGGATGCAAGTGCGAGGAACGAGGAATCCGGTCGTGAAGGTGCCGCGGCATACGCGCGAAAGTAAGCAGGTTACCTCGGGCTAAGTGCTGTGCCGGTCGCTGATGCACTGCTAGACAGGCTTATAGGTTCGAGCGGTTACTAGAATATGCTCGTGATGACTGGAAGGATATCCCAGAGGTTCGGGTGGTGCGTGGGGGCTATCATCTCACGGTATCGTACGCTAATGTGTCACAGGAGTCGATAAATCATTCGATAGGAAATAAGGAGTTCCGGTGGAACGCAGAGTCGAGCGAGTATGAAGTTGTAATTGAAGACGTTGACTGAATACAACTGTTGGGTTGCATGTGGGGAAGAATTCGCGCTGGGTGTACGGATATAGGGGGGCAGGGAATTGCTTATGTATGAAGGCTGGGTTCAAATGGCATGAGGAGTCGGCGGGCCGTGGGTGAGCACACTACCGGGAATTCGGTGCGCACGCGCACTGTGCTGTGTTCAGTCACGTAGGGGGCGATGGGGATCTCAATCGTGATCGCCTCGTTGGCCAAGCCGTATCGGGCTGATACTCACTGGCAGGGAGATGCAGCGGATGATCACAAAGGTGGTGAAGGTCGGGCGTCGCGATGCGCATATGCGGGCTAGGTGGGTGTTCGCGTGGATGTTGCGCGGTCTGGGCGGAACGTCGAAAGGACAAATCGCAATGGAGGCGGCAGCGTCAGGCGTTGGGGTATTGTGGCGTTGGGGTATTCGGCAGGGAACGAGGTGGATCGTTGTACGTAGTGCTAGGCATCCCTGCGCGCGACCGACGACGGGCCGGCATAACCTTGAGGGGTATATGCGCGACTATCATCAGACTACTAGGTGAGTGGTGTTCAAGCTGTTGTCAGAAGCGAATGGCGGGTGCCAGCTGACGAAGCCGCGTGGCAGCCGTTCTCACCTGATGCGTGGTCCTTGCGTGGTGGTGGTCCTACGTCCTGACGCAGAGCTGGTCCGCAGGGCCTGTATTTCCTCTCTGGAGGTCCAGCAATAGGACGGACTTGTGAACGGGCACGAGGTCAGAGACCAGGCGGTTTGTCAGGTTGCGCGGGGTCGACCTGTGGGGGGTCAAGTGCAGCTATAGGTACAAGCTCCTCCACCTCTCTAGGGCGAAGCGCCTGTCCCGACTCACCTCATGCACTGATCCTCGAGTGATGAGCGGCGGTCTCTACAGCTGCAATTTTCGGAGCGGGACACCCACTAAGAAGACACCCTCGAAGGCTCTCAAGATATCACATACTGCATGGGATAGCGTAGAGGGCTTGGGACGGATATTGTGTGTGGGAGAGCGCTCAACAATACACAGTGACGATGGTACGCCTTCGCCGCTCTGTTTGAAGCACAACACCGCCGTGTACTTTCTAGCCTCTAGGTAGATGCAGCCCGGTATCCACTGACTATCTACGCCTTCTGAACGGTGCAGGGCGTGCGTGTTCTGCGATCGTTGCCGCTTACCACGGCTGCACTAGATTGAGCCACAGGCGTGGAGGCAAGGTGAAGGAAGCTGACAGGAACGAAGGGGCTGCATTCTGTGCGCCGCCCAGTGCGTAATCGTGATCGAAGCGCCGAGGCTAAGGGAGCCTACAGTGCAGAAGGAACAAGAAGGGGCGATGGTCTGTGCGTGCTCGGGCGACCAAAAGTCGCATGCGGCGGTGCGCGGACGAGTTGTGAGACACTTGCTATCCGCAAATCGTTAAGCTTGTGGGCGGGGATACGCGCACTGCCGTGTCTCACTTGAAAGCTACCGTCGGCCTACAACGCAATGTCTAGCTACAAAATGCTACTGCGGGCGATTGCTTAGGCGGAGGTTGTGAGATGATGCAGGTGAGCGCAAACGAGACACGCGCGCTGGGGGGGGCGAGAGGTGGGATACGCCGAAGACGGTGACTCTTACGCCACAAAAGCGGCGGGCGGCGGGACGGAGGTCACGGGCGTCTGGGGGCGGGACGGCGCGGAGGGCACGAGGTGGGGTATGCGGGGTTGTATCGGGGGTATGCGCGGTAGCATCGGTGTAGCATCGGGGGTATGCGGGGTGATGCCTGATGGTTTGCGTTGCCTCGGCGAACAAAACGCCGGAGAAAATGACGGCGTGTAGTGGTTATATGTGAAACAAATATCAGATATTATCAGCGCTGTGGTGCAGTAGTAGTGCGTGCTTATGGTATCCGCTAGGTCGCGGGTTCGATCCCTCG
>KN840636.1:0-45533 GCA_000832265.1 Phlebiopsis gigantea 11061_1 CR5-6 | reverse complement strand
GAGAGGCCGCTGTCGACATTGATCCTTGCGGCCGCCACGACGCGACCGGCGCACCCGCACAGACGTGCACGGGCTGCGACACGAGTCGGGTTGTGGTGTCCCAGGGTCAAGTCGAGAGGGCCCCTCGAGCACTGGTCAAAACCGGTCAGCTGCTGGAAGAGGCGGGAGGAGGAGCTGCGGACTCACCACAGACAGTCTACACCCTTTATATACGCCTCCGATAGCGCCAGTTGCTAGCGTCGACCCAGCTCTATGGGCTAAGAGCCGGATGCCACCACACGAATAATGGTGTGTCGCCATCACCGACCGGGGGTGGGAAGCGCAACTGAATGGCGGCGGAGACCCCAGAGATACGCGCGGTCGCGGACGTGCTGGGGCTAGTCTCAAAGCAGGTATGCCGAGGAGCTTCCGGCGACCACCTTGTCACTTAAACACTGATAGCAGACACTGCGTCACCAACTACCGCCACCGAAAGTGGGCGACATGTCGACCGCGGGAAAGAGGATTCCCATCTCGTCACAGAACACGTAGCGTGTCCCCTTGCCAGTGTCATGACACAGTGCCCGGCAGAGACTGTCCTTTTCGGGATTTGGCGGGAGCTGCTGAGACGACGGTGTCGACACCTGCGGGAACCGCCGGAGATAGCTTTTCACTCTCGAAGGTCGTCACGGTCGCCAACGTGGCGGATCGGCTCGTAGAGGCGAGCAGCGGAGCGGGCGATTCGGGTGGGCGCAGGTGTAGCGCGGACTTTTCGAGGGCGGCGGCTTGGTGGTGGAGCTCTCGAAGCTTCGGGCGCAGTGCAGAACCTTCAGCAGTTTCTTGATCTTCATTCTATGAGTAATGATGAGCCCTTAGAACCATGGCAGCATATAGACCACAGATGGTGTGCTCACCGCTTCTCGACCTCCTGCACGCCCCGACACCTGTCGCGGAGGAACTTGATCCGACGACAGAGCATCTCGCTTGCGCTCAGCTATCACAGGCCCGGTGACGCTCGAGCTTCCCCCGACTGCTCTTCATATCATTGTCAAGTAATCCTCAGAGAAAGCATGATGACTTCTTGTCCAAGATCACGGAGAGCATTGTCGATCCGCAAGGGCAGCCCGGCCGAGCAGGTTTGGAGGGTTTCCCTGGAATATGATATCAGTTGATGGGGCAGCATATTCACCTTCGAGCTATAAGGAGCCATAGGGTAGGTCAAAACGAGGGCATATCGTACAGGCGACTCACACGGACATCCAAGTCACGCTGAAGTAGCTGAGGAGTCAGGCCCTCCAACGTCACGCCGTGTATATAATCCGAAAGGTGCTGCTCAGTTGGATGAGGTATGAAGAAATACAAATTGGAGTTATGACAGATCAAAACCGGCATTGGACTGAATCGCCTGTAGCAGCTTTTCTCGCAACGCCCGTTCTGTCTTGTATCGTGGTAGCTACGGCAGCGTCGTTAGCTAGTACATATTTGCCGCTGGAGAGAGATACCCACCTTGAGAAGATTGACACAGGTACTTGCTGTTGGTAGCCGAGACTCGTCCGAGCCGGCGTCTCGTATCGCGAAGTTGGGTACAAGCTCCTTGAACCCTCTACAAGGTGCTTTAGCATGAGTAGATAAAGGGATTATACTCAACGCACAGTAACGGTGGCCGGCTACAGCTGGTCGCGAACCGGAGAAGGGCGCGACGCTGGTCCTGACTGAATGTGCCAACAACCTGCAGAAAGTTTCGCGTCGGGTCCGCAAGTCACCAGGAGCGCACGCACCTTCCAGAACATTTCGATGGTCTGTTCGTGATCCTCAAACAAGCCACCGTACTGAGTGTTTTGCCGTAGGTCGTTCAGGTCGATTGGGGAGTTTACGCCGCCGAGGAGGATCTGCAGTTCCTGCTGATTGAACATGCTACGGAGGAACAAATTAAGTCAAGTCTGTACGAAGAATGATAACGACAGCGCACCGTAGCCACTTAGGGTCAATCATGTCCGACAGACCCTCGAAAAACGCGTCCGATTGCTGCTTAATCTGCTTATTGAGGCGGTAATGTGATACGAGGTAGATGTATTGCAGTCGGTTCTCTCTCGTGACCGGTATTTGATCACCGTTGGGCACGAGAGGGATGCTTTTCGTCACTCCGAACTCTGACAATACCGTCAGCCAAATCTGCCCGAGAATTCGGTGAGATCCTGACCTTCTGTGGCGACAGCGAAATTGAGCGACAGGTCTTCCGGATTACCCGCATAGTGCTTTAGGAAGATGAGCCCCTGGTAAAGCTCAGGGTCGAGCGACGAAAGGTCATCGAGGAAGCTTTGTTTTCCTAACCACTGGCAGTCATTGATGTTAATGTATGCATGCAAAACAAGTAACATGGGCTTACTTTGGCCAAGAAGAAGCCCGCGAACGCCACGTCGACGAGGATGCCTTCGTACAGCGCCTTTCCCAATATACGTCCGATGAAGCGGTACCACGCAAGATTTATTGCTTAATTGTCGGTGAGTATTGACGACCGTAAGCGGTCAAATTTGTACTTACTCTCTGTCGCGTACGAGTGTGGATTCGGGTATAGCTCGTTCTTCTTATTCGCGAGCCACAAGCCGCGGTCCGTATCGAACACCTCTTTGCACAGCTCGGTGAGAAACTCCTTGAACACACCGCCGCCGTCGATACCCGCTCTGAGGACTCCGTTCAGCAGACCATGTCATAGAACAAGCGATCGCAACTTACTCTTCTTGGCCCCACTGGTCAATGAAGGTGATCGCGATGGACCCCTTCAAGTCGACGTCGCCGAGTTTATTGAACCCGTCTTCTGCGATCTTGCCGCGACGAACGACGACGCGCGTCGGCGGGTTCCACATCCCGCCACGCCCGCGGAGGTTGTACCCGCGGCTCGACGCGTCGTTGTTGATGAAGCTGCGGAAGATCGACACGCGGACGTCGAAGGGGATGGCGAAGGGGATGTTGTTGAGGACGCCGAGGCGAGGGGATATGGAGGCGATCTGGCGCTTGGATAGCGTTCGGCTCGTTCCTTCTGGGTCTGACAGCTTGCTTTCTTCGTAGCTAGTACATCGTTAGCACAGGTATCGTGATGTAGCATGCAACGTACATAGCTGCCTCGACGAAAGGCCCGATGTCGACTTGCGATGTCATGAGCCAGTGGTCGGGCGGCGTGAACGGTCGTCGCGAGCTACAGAACATCACTGTTAACAGCTCGCATCGTTGTACTTCTACGTGAAACGCACTCTCGAGCATGTATTGACTGTAACAGCTTCGTCATTCTCTCCCGCGCAGCCTCAAACTTGAGGTTCGGCATTCCTGGCACCGTAGCATCAGCTGACGAGTCTTCGCGCCAGTAGAGATAGAAGACAATGTTTAACAGCTGGTGCGAGAACGACGTGATCTCGTCTAGCGTAAGGGGATTCCGTGCGACGACGGTCGTTGAGACGGCGGCCGACGTGAGAGCTGCCGACGTGAGCGTGGCGGGTGACGACGAAAAGAACTCGTCATCGCCCATGGTGAGAAGGGCTTGATTGTAGAGGTCCACGAGAAAGAGGAGGGGCGGCCAGTGTGATGCGTTGGCAGAGTCTGTGTGACGTTTTAGCTCACATACGCCGGACACTGTCCGAACTGATGCGTACCTGTTAACGGCGCAGCGTTCGTGCCGTGGCCCAACGGCGCGCTCCTGACATACCCGCGGTAAAGTTCTCTGACGAGGCCACCACCACTCCACGCCACGACGTTACCCATGATCTTGTCTCGTCTACTCGGCCAGACGGTGGATAGCGCGTGAAGCCAAGAGAAAAGCGCGGTCCGAATGGTCGGGTTAGTGTGTTTGTGTGTCGCCGATAGGATTGAGTTGATGTGCGCCTGCGACGGCAGCGTTTGGAGGCGCGTCTTCGTCTTGACATCGAGTTGCGGGAGATTACGACGCGGCGCGAACGACGCCACAATCTCAACAAGCGGCGCGTTTTCGCTGTCAGAGTCGTCATCTTCCCATGCGATCTGAGGCTGAGCATTCCTTTCCGGTGGCTCAAGGGCGTGGATAGGAAGGGCCTTCATAATCTCCGCAGTGAGATGCAGATACCCGGCGAGCGCCTGGACTGGAAGGGTTGGGTACCGGACGGGGGCGAAGGCGGCGAGGTTCGCGATGAGATTAACGCGGGAGTCATCCGCAGTGACGTTGGACGCGATGCGTGGGACTGAATCAAGTTCGAGGCGTTGAAACGGGATCCTGGGAGCAAGGAAGGACAGAGAGGCGAGAGGCAAGCGGTTTGGGAGCAAGGGAATGATAAGGATGTACGAGAAAAAGAGTTCGATGCACGAGCGATACACCTCTGTAGGCGGGTCGAAGGCGTTGAACGGCTGAACGACGAGGGTGACCAGAGCTGGCAGAATGGGGGCCGACTTCGATTGTAGTGGCTATGGACAGACTGTTGAGCGGAGAGGGGGTGATTGTGAGCAGAGCGGCTTACAATTCGCGAGATGGCCCGTCCGAGTAGGGTGTAGTAGCCGTGCTCTAGCAGATGGAGTAAGAGAGCGATAGTCGATCTAGATGGTTTCGAGGATGATTGGGGAGAAAGCAGGATCTCTATGACTTTCAGCTGGATCTCTGCGTCGGGTGATCTAGGCGAATAGGTGAGGACTTCCGACGCACATGAATGAATGTCTTGCACGTACAGTGGATTGTCTGAGACAGAGTGCAGAAGAAGCATCACCGCTTTGCAGAGAGAAACTGACCACGCGGAATCAGACATGGCTTGCGCGAGTAATGCTGTCCGGGCGGGTCGTCAGAATGGACTACAAGCGAGAGTCAGCAGACGCACCAGCATCATCCGAGAGCATCACCTTTGCCCACTCGGTCAGCAGCGCATCGTCTTTCCCCACAAGCACCAGACATCGCAAGCCCGTGACGTTCGAGATGTTCTGCTTGAACGTTGTGCGTAGCTGAGCCCTGACCTGACTCGCATGCTTCCGACCCCTCCACCAGCTCTGTATGCGCGTCGCGCTCTCTTCCTTTCTACGCTGCTCTGTTCTCTGTTGTCTTCGTTCCCGCGCCTCCTGCAGGATAGCTGCGTGATTCGCTGCAGTTGTACGTCCGCCGAGGTTGATTTCGCGCCTTCGTTTGCCAGAGCCCTCACCAAAGAGCGGAAAGTCCATGCTGGTATCAAAGACCGCGTTCTTGAGAGAAGAGGCCACCAATCTTCTACGGACAATACTTTGAGGCCTACCGATCAGGGATCCGAGTCTAGGAAAGCGAAGTTGGGGGGAAGAGGCAAGCCGAGGATGAGTGAACGCGTGAGCAAGCCGCGCGGTCACTTGCGTCAGCAAGCTCGACGCGGGCCAAGACTAAGCGCCCAATTAAGCATTCGGATACTGCCGAGTTGCAGTGTCCCACTCGCAGAATATTTTTGGCGAGTGCAACCTTCCTCCTCCGAAGTCAACGCAACCCTAGTTGCGCGCAGATCTCTTCGAGTAGGTGGAATATAAAATAAAGCGACCCTGACATATATAAGCGCATTCAGCTCGCCGACACCACCGCCACAGAAGTACTCCTCGTGAACTCGTTCCTATATTGGCACAATTGTCATACAGCGATCTGTCCGACTCGAGACGGCTGGTGGCTGTAGCTTCCTACGTGCTCAAGCTCAAGCCTCGACGCCGCTGTGACTATTGCGTGTTCGCGTCCGAACAGACACGGCGTCCGGTGCGATTTTCGGAATGAACCGTCGTCCGAACTCACTCAGTGTCGCTTGAGAATATCTGCTTGTCTCAACTAGTGAGTCCCAGCTCTCGAGGGCTGCTCCAGCCAGCGATTCTTTGCATATTAGGTCAAAAGTTGAGCTTTTGGCAGGGCTCGCTGGAAGTCCTGCCTTTCATTATAACCGAGGTGATGTAAGCTTACGTTCCGCATCCTGCCCGGTTAGAAGACTTAATGGGCCTGTCCGAATGGGTGAGACGAGCTGCGGCAACTACGGACGGTAAGTTTCAGCTCTTCAACTTCTAGCGCGGTATGGGTTCAAATCTCCTTAGAGGCCTATATACCCCTTAGAAGCATTACAATAGTTCAGATGCGCCTCTACATCCATGCCTGCTGCTGTCCGATAGCGTTGTTGACCTATGGGCAGGCTACCCTGGGTCGATCGGACTCACTTCAAATCGGGAGTCCCTGCCAATGAGAACGGACGTGACTATGTCGTAGTCGGCAGAATCGACGAGAGACCACAAAATCAACGAGGAAAATGTACGCACCAGCGGCCAAATCAGATGAGTAAGTTGGTTCGAGACGAAGAAACAAAACATAGGCATATATACGCCGCCATGTAGAAATAAGCAGAAAATACAATTTCGATGGGGTGGCTCGTGATGCGGCAAGGACGCTGCCATGCGTGTACACCGCGATAGTTAGCACGTCGTTTACAGCGTTACATATATCTCTCAGAGGTCAGTCACTCGATGCACCGCGTTTTCAGCCACGGACGCAGCTGTTGGCATGCAAAGAATAAAATAGTGTAGGTCGGCGTGGCATCGTGATGGCGCATCACCGCGCCGCGGCAACCACCGCCGGCCCATATCTGGGTCGGCCTGCCCTCGCAGCCAATCTTGCGCAATCTCGTCTCCCAGCTCTCCTTCTCCCCACCATCTTCACGCCATGGACCACGGCCGTGCTGCGCTGTCCCTGCCACTACCCCCGAGACATCCCATAGGACGCCGTCGTACGCCCTGAGCATGAAGACGTGCCCGGACACCGTGCTCCCCGCATGACGCGCCGCCCGACTCATGCACCGCCCTCATACTTTAGCCACGACTCCACCCCTGGCCCAATCTACGGCGTATGTTCGCGACAGGCGAGGCCTCGCCGAGTGCTACGCGATGAGCATAGCCATGACGCGTGGCCAGAGAGTTGCCACGAAGTCGCCGGGAATGATAGTGATGGTGTGTTCTTCCGCTATCACAGCTTGGCTTGGGCTTACAGTGGCAAAGTTTAGAAAGTGGCGGGACAACTCGCTGTGCACGGAGCTTATCCCGCGCTGGTGTGCGCTCGTCGAGGAGAAGTGCTACGTGGTTTCGCGCAGCACATCACCCGAGCACATCCTAAAATCTCTACTCGTCCCGGGAACGCCACGTCAGGTATTGGAGAAAGAAAGAAGATGTCGAGAGACAAAACTGCCTCGCAGATTGAATATTGGGTGGAGGGTGCGTCCCATTTTTATCTCAGACGTTATGGGTTTCTTATGGTCATGACGTAGTGAACGAATGTCACGCTTTGCGATGCAGTCCTCGGGACCGCTGAATGCGTCTATTGCGACGGACGAGCATGTTTTCGCTCTTAGGGCATCTCAACTTCTGTGTAGTCGTCCCCTCTCGGCGCACTCCGGCACTGCTGCCTACGTGCAGCGGAATACGTAGAGCTCCGGAGACGGTCGCCGAGGCGAGTATGCAAGTCGTTTGCGCCGATGAAACGTGGACTTCGTTATTCCATTGCCCTGCGGGACCGCACTACTGACGATCGCATGCGTGCAATGTCGGCGGATCTGCTTGTCCGTAATAGAGTAGGAGCTTCGAGGGTCACGCCGTCGGCGATCGCGTGAGCGTGTGTTCAGCCTCCGCTTTGCGCCTCCCTGTTAGACTGACTGTTCATCAGTGCAGGCACCCGCAACACGTGATAACAACACTCATCGCGAAAGGCTGTCCGTCGAACGACGCGCCCATCGTTCGCTGTGCACCCGCCGCCGTTCGAGACCGTGTCGACGTCGCGGCGCGTCCCAGGCGCGTGGGTTCTCCGTGCCCGTAAATGGCGGTCCAATGTGCGGCGGCCTCCCACCGCGGCCTGTGAAGGCACGGCTGCCGTTCTCGTCACAGATCGAACTCTTGTGCGTGTGTGTTTTACGTTCCTGATGACCGCCAATGTGATCTGACAGCTCATTTAGCTTTCGTAGGATGTGTGCAGCGAACTTCGCCACACAAAAGCGGAATTTCATGCGTAGAAAAGGCCGGCTACGAAGGCGGCGAGGGTGTTTTTCATGTGCAAGAGGACGGAGGAGTGGTGCGAGACAAATGTCTGGCAGGGGTTCGTTGAATTCCATCACGGTTGCTGTGTGATGGCACTGGGGCAGGTGACATTCCCCGCGATATTGTCCACCCCGTTCTAGCGCATCCAGTCCATATACCAACTTCGTGCCGCCGGCTTTCACCTCGCACAACCTGTCGAGCTCGCCGCCGCTGAAGTGCGCACCAGCGGCGGGGCGACACAGCGCGGTGGCGGGCCGGGATGTTTGATTGCGAGGTACGATGGCGGGAAGGCTAGGGACGGCAGTGACCGCAGTGGTGACGTCGATCGGGCATGGAGCCTGCGCCTCACCCCATATTCAGGCCTCAAGCGCCCGCCCAAAACACTTCGCCCCCGCTCGTATATATAAACCCCCACAATTTCCCGACGCTGATTCCCTTCCAGTCCTCGACTCCTACTCGCTTCCCGTCGCCCCTATCCCTAACATTTACGATGTTCACGAAAGTTGTCTCCGTCGTCCTTGTCGCTGCTGCTCTTGCTAGCGCGCAGAGCTCGATTTCTCTCCCCGCCGGCCTTCCCTCCATCGACTCGTGCACTCAGAACTGCCTCACCCAGGCCGCGACCGCCAACGGGTGCACACTGTGAGCAGTCCCCGGCACCCACGCTTGCATCCGCGCTGACACGGAGCCCAGCACCGACGTGACCTGCGTCTGCTCCAACACCGCGTTCCAGCAGGCCGTGGCTTCCTGCCTGCAGTCGGGCTGCCCCTCCGCTGACCTGTCGACGGCCCTCGCACTCGAGAACGCGATCTGCGGCGGCACCAGCGCGTCCGGTACGTTCCCGCCCCTGTCTCGTCCCAACGCACATCTGACGGTTGGGCTCTAGCCTCGGCAAGCTCCGCCGCCACCTCCGCCGCCTCGTCCGCCGCCTCGTCTGCGTCGTCTGTTGCGTCCTCAAACTCTGCGACCGCCGGGTCTGCGACGTCGCACGCCTCGTCGGCGGCGACGAGCGCGGCCAGCAGCCTCTCCTCGGCGGCCTCGAGCGCGGCGAACAGCCTCTCCTCGGCGGCGTCAAGCGCGGTGAGCAGCCTCTCGAGCCAGCTCAGCAGCGCGACTTCCGCGGGTGCCAGCGGATCGGCCAGCGCAGGCAACGCCGTCGCGGTCAACATGCACGGCCTCGTCGGGCTCGGCGTTGCGCTCGTTGGCGTCGCCGCGGGTGCCGGCCTTGTGCTTTAAAATGGCGGCTTGGGGGAACGATTGTGCGAGAAAACGAGTGCGGACGGCTGCTCGAGTTAGCCTACGAGCTTGTCGAACGCTTTGGACGCTGTTGTATTACGTTGTTGTGTCCTTAATGAGCAGTCGCGCGTGCGGCAAGTCGCGGTACGCGTTTGATGCGCCCTCTCGCTTGTCGGAGTCGGATAAAGTGTGAGCACCGAGTGACGTGTCTTGTCTTTGAACTCTTAGGTCGATGCTCGCGAGTCCTCGACAAGTAATGTGCTCGTCGCTGCAGTCGACGTACATGAGCCTGGTGAGACGACTCTGTCCATGTAATTTATCGACCCCGTTCACCGCTCTCGCCCCGGCTGCTATCTGAATGTAGCACCCCGTCGCCCGCCCCGTGCGGGCCAGCCATCGACATAGGGCAACCCCGCTCCCAGGCCTGTGCAGATGGTCAGATGCGGCGGCGCTCGTCGTCGCGGAGGCATTGCAAGTAACATACGGGGATGGATCGCCTAGGCGTCAGAGGCCAGGGGAGCCCATAAAGCGGGCAGCGGCGGGTCCCACGCGCGCCGCTGCTGCTCTTTGCATTCCTCTTTGTGCGTCGTCAGGTGCGTCGCTCAGGCTGTCTCGGCCCCGCCGAGACAGCGCGGGGTTCTGGTCGGTGATTGGGCTCACGCGGGGACGCACTATAGATTCGCGAAGACTGTCTCGTTTCTCGCCCCCACCGACCCCTCGTCGCTCCTTCGCCCAACTCCCCCACCTGCCTACCCGGCCCAGCCCGCCTTTGCACAACCCAAGATGCGTGCTGCAACCCTCGTGAAGCTCCTCGCCTCCCTCGCGCTCCTCGCCTCCGCCACGGCCGCCACCTCCGGCCTGGACGGACGTGCTGAAGTGAAGCTGCTCCGCCGGCAGAGCCATGAATGTGCGTCTCTCTCTTTTTCGTGTCTAGCGCGTCGTCTGCTCGCCGTACCGCGGGCGCCTGGGGCATCCGGGCAGCGGGGTGCAGCTGTCAGTGGGCATCAGGCTGTCTGTTGGTGGGCGGACGGCGTGGAGGGCTTCGGGGTAGCGACGTGTGCTGACGAGGGCTTGCAGCGCTCTCCCTGGTGCGGTCGGCTGCAGCGTCGGACGCGGGCGTTGCCGAGCCGACGTCGGTCGTCAGTGGTGTGTAATCCTCTCTGTCCGCAAAGCGCGCCTGACAAAGTTTGCAGCGTCCTCTGCGTCCACAGCCTCCGCGTCGCCCTCGCAGAGCTCGCAGAGCTCGCAGAGCGACTCGCCGACCTCGTCGCTCTCGGCAACCGTCTCGCGCTCGGAGCCCGCCTCGTCCGCGACACCCACACCCTCGGGCAGCGCGAGCTCCCAGGCGAGCCACGCCGCGTCTGCGTCCGGCGGCACGTCCAAGACCCCCAGCTCTACGGGCTCGACCTCCGCCCCGCCCGCGGACACGTCCGCGCACGAGAGCTCCACCCCGCCCGCCTCCTCCTCGGCGCCCGCGGCCTCTGCGACTGCCCCCGCGTCGTCGTCGGCGCCCTCCGTGACGCCGAGCGCGACCGCGAGCGGCACCGCGGTCGAGCCGAGCTCGACGCTCACCGTCCCCAACACGATCTCTGCGGGCGGGAGCTCCTCCGCGCCCAACGACCTGCCCGGCACGCCGACGTCGTTCAGCATCCCGGTGCACACGGAGACGCAGGCTCCGACGAGCGGCGCGGCGCGCGTGGGCGGTGTGGGCCGCGGTGTGCTGCTCGCCGCTGCGGGCGTGCTTGCGGGCTTGTTGCTCTAAGCAGCGAGCGTCGTCTTGCCATCTGGTCGCAGCAGCGTGCTGCGCGGTGCAAAAGCCCCTCTTTTCGTTTGTTGTGACACTTTCTTGCGGTTTCTTTCTGTATACGGGCTGTGACTAGCCGACGCTGACTCGTGTATGTACATGGCTGTCATTCCGTGGTCGTCGCCGGTGCCCCCACTTGTTGTTTTGTATACCCCGTCGTGTACTCCTTGTCAGTTATTCGTATTTTGATGGTATATGGCCGAGTACGTACAAGCTTGGGTCCGTCGTGCCCGCTGTCGACGTCGGCCTATTTTTTGGCCTTCTTTTTAATTTGTGCGGCGGTGGCAGCAGAAGACGGCCGGAAATGGATAGATGAGGCGTGAGGCATGCGTCAATCAGGGCTCATATGGGCTCGACGCGGTCCCCGGTCCTCGTCGGCGGTGCGGACAGCATGCACCGACCCCCGCCGCGGGCGGTCGGCTGGGCGGCGGGCGGCGCGAGCCGCGTTGGGTGGGCGACGGCGGTCGCACCGAGCGTGACGTGTGACGAGCGACGGCGGACAGGGCCAGGGGCAGGGCGGGCGGGCGGTGACTGTGACGTACTTAATCTCGGCGTGACGATCTGTGACGACGAACAAGGGACGGGATGGTTGGGAGCGAGAAGGGTTTCCTGTTTCTCGTCTGCCTTGTCGCTGCGGCCGACGCCAACGCTGCCTCACGCTTTCTTCTTCCCTCCTCCTCCCACTCCCCCGCTCTCGGCGACACGACTCCCCACGTCTCCTGCCCACCCGCCCGTCCCCTGCCCTCACCCTCTCTGACGACACTGCACTGCCCGCCCTGTGCGCCCTCTTTGTCTGCTCGAGCCCGCGCACCCGCCACAGCGCACACACCCTGCTATCGCTGCCCGCCTACTCCCCGCCGCCGCCCCCGTCACCACCTCGCGCGGGACCTCTCGCGGCTCGCAGCCTGCCATCCACCCGCCGCCCCTGCCGTTATGGGCAACTGCGTCTCGAACCAAGACCGCGAAGCGCAACAGCGCTCGCAGGAGATCGACCGCCAGATCGAGGAGGACTCTCGCAAGTTCAAGAAGGAGTGCAAGATCCTCCTGCTCGGTGAGTGCCCGCTTTTGTTTGTGCCGCAGCGCGGCGTGCGCCCGCCGCTCCGTGCTGCTCGGAGTGTCCGCCTTCCCCCGCCTGTGCTGACCGCCCGCGCACGCAGGCTCTGGCGAGTCCGGCAAGTCGACCATCGTCAAGCAGATGAAGATCATACACCAGAACGGCTACAACGACACCGAGCTCCTCGGCTTCCGCCCGACGATATACAAGAACCTGCTCGAGTCCGCACACCACATCCTCCTCGCCGCGCGCAAGATCGGACTCGACTTCAGGAACCCGGTGAACCGCGTACGTGCTCTGCCCCCGCCCGCCGTGCGCGCATGGCTGTGTCCGCTGACGGCGAGCGTATCTAGGAGAACGCAGATCGCATCATGGACTACGAGGTCGAGGCCTCCTCCACGTTCTACTTTTCAGAAGAAATGGCCAAGGCAATCTATCAGCTCTGGAAGGACCCCGTCATCCCCGAAATTATGGACCACTCGAGCGAGTTCTACCTCATGGACAGCGCGTCCTAGTGCGTCCCCGCCCGCCCCTGTTCCCTGCTCCCCCGCTGAACGCATGCAAACACCCCGTAGCTTCTTCTCTGAGGCGTTGCGGATAGGCACACCCGACTTCAAGCCGACAGAAACCGACGTCCTGCGCTGTCGAGCGAAGAGCACCGGCATCACCGAGACGCGCTTCACCCTGGGTCCGCTATCGTGAGCTGCCCCGCCCCTCTGTCTCGAACGGCCCCGCCGACACTGACCCGCTCGCAGAATACACATGTTTGATGTCGGCGGGCAACGCTCGGAGCGCAAAAAGTGGATACATTGCTTCGAGAGCGTCACGTCGATCATCTTCTGCACCGCGCTGAGCGAGTACGACCAGGTGTTGCTCGAGGAGCGGAATCAGGTGCGTCTCTGGTGTGGTTACTGTCGCGGGCTCCTAAACTGAGGTGTGTGCAGAATCGGATGGCAGAGTCTTTGGTGCTCTTTGATTCAGTCATAAATTCGCGGTGGTTCCTGCGGACGTCCATCATTCTATTCCTGAATAAAATCGACGTGTTCAAGAACAAGCTACCGAAGGTGTGTGTCCGAGTGTGCGTGCCGCGGCGCGTCTGGGCTGCTCGCTAACGACGGCCCCAGGTGCCGCTAGAACGGTACTTCCCCGA
Source organism: Phlebiopsis gigantea 11061_1 CR5-6 (assembly GCA_000832265.1). Classification (NCBI taxonomy): domain Eukaryota; kingdom Fungi; phylum Basidiomycota; class Agaricomycetes; order Polyporales; family Phanerochaetaceae; genus Phlebiopsis; species Phlebiopsis gigantea. The sequence continues at coordinate 32,297 of KN840636.1, read as the reverse complement.
GTACACGGGCGGCGCGGACATCAACAAGGCCGCAAAGTACATTCTCTGGCGGTTCATGCAGGCGAACCGGGCACGACTAAGCGTCTATCCCCAGTACGTGGCGCCCCGTTTTTTATAGTGCGTGTTGCGGTGCTGGTGGCTGACGGTGGCGTGGGCAGTTTGACGCAGGCAACCGACACGAGCAATATACGGCTAGTGTTTGCCGCGGTAAAGGAGACGATATTACAAAACGCGCTACGAGACTCGGGGATACTATAGCCGTGGCCGGATCTATCTTTCTTTCTTTTTTCTCATGGGATTTTTCTACGTCAGGTGCGTGGCACGTCTCTGTGCGGCGGCCCGCCGAAATACTCATGTGCGCGGCAGCTTATCCTCGTCCTTCCGTTTCTTGTTTGTATCCTGCAATTATCCTCCATCTCGCTCCACGCAACCACACGTCTCTCTCGCATCGGTATCGTACATCATCGCGCTGTCGTAACATTGTTCACCATCCACTTGCCGCCCCTTCCCGCCCTGCGCCTCCCCCGTCTCCGTCTTACCCTCTCCCTACTCCTTGGTCCCGCCCAAGACCTTAACGCACCACGCACACACTCGTTTTCACGTCGCTGGTTGCGGATTCTCTCGGAATACAACGCGTACGTTTGCGATACCGCCCCGGCCGATGCGAACAGGAGATCATCTGCGCGATCGTACTCAAGGGGCCGGGAATCTGCCAAGGACGTCTGGCCGTCGCTTGATTCACGTATGTCTGGACGCCGCGGCCTCATGCCTCCAATCACGCACCTGCACGCCGGCCTCATTCCTAACTTTGCGAGCGCGGCGCCGGCGACCTCGCTCCTCCGCATCCTTATTCTGGCCACCCTACTCCCGCCCATGTGTCCCGGCGACCCCACCGCGCCTGCCGTTCGTTGCACTTGTCGTTCCGAGAACTAGCCACGTCGCATACTATGCAGCATTTTTTTTCTTCTTCCGTCTCTTCTTCCTATTATTATTCCGCGGCGGAGCGCGACCCGGTGTGTACATGCCACTACGCCTACGCTTACCCCCTCTCTCGACTCGCTGTCTCTCGTCTCTCTGTCCGTGCGCCCGTCGCGCGCCGCCCAGTCTACCTAGCTTCTAGCACCATCCTCTCCCCTTTAAATCTCGCGTACGCTGTGATGTGGCGTTGCGCGGCGTCGGACGGGGTCTCCTCGCCATTCTGCAGGACGGTTGTACTCTACATGCTCGTTCTCTTTACCTAAGTATCACATACGACATATTTCTTTCTCTTTTTTTTCGCTCCCTCGAGTTGATTAGATAGATGTGTTTGATCGAATCGTGGCGTGGCGTGAGGGATATTTTGAGTGCGCTTTGGAGCATGCTTTGAAGGAATGCTGTTGATTGGTGGGAACTTGATGATGGCTGTGTGGGCGTCCGATGATGTGAGGCGTGGGAACTTGGGCGGCATGCGAGCGACTGCCTTGCTCTTGCCATAGATCTTCCTGTCCCCGTTGACGCCACTAGCCTCAGCGCAGACATTGGAGCACGCATCGACTGCCGAACAAAACCAACGATGGGCAAGCTCAACATCGCGCACCACAAGTCGTACCACCCGTACCGGCGGGACAACATCGAGCGCGTGCGGCGCGACGAGGCGGAGGCTGCGCTGGACGAGGCCGCAAAGGAGGCAAAGGTTATGCTCGCTGTGCGTCTGCCGCTTCTTCGTCTGCGTTGCAGCTGCTGACGTGCATGCCAGGACGCGGATGCGCGAATGGATGCGCTGAGGGCGCGGGCGGGGGCCGGTGCATACAAGGGGAAAGAGCGGGCGCACGAGGAGGAAGAGAGTGCGGCGGGGCCGTCGGGCGCGGGGTTGGGTAGCGGAGCGCATATCAACCTGTTCGAAGAGTTTGAGAAGGTGCGTCGGGTGCGCTCGCTGGAGACGACTGGGCCTGATGGAGCGGACGCTGCAGAAGGACGGGGCTGCGATGCTCAAGACCGTGAGCAAGAAGACGCTGGAGGGCGACCAGCGCGAGCAGGGCATCCCGCTCGCGCCCCCCGAGAAGGATCGCACGCCGTGGTACTCAGACAAGCGCCCCCGCGAGGCAAACGAGGACAGGAGGTGCGTGTGCCGTCTCCTGGGGCGGCGCGGCATGCTGAGCGAGCGACGCAGGCGGCGCGACCAGATGCGCAAGTCCGTGCACGACCCGCTCACGAGCATCAACCAGCAGCTCGCCCGGCTCTCCGACGACCCGCGCCCGCCTGCCCGCTCCAAACCCCGCCCCCGCGACGGCCCGCCGCAGGTCGCCGAGCGGCTCTCGCGCGAGTCGACAGAGCGGCAGCGTGCGCTGGAGCTCATTGCCCGGCGGCGGCGCGAGGCGGCGGGCAGCGCGACGCCGAGCACGGTGCGTGGCGGAATGGACGGCGCGTACGGCGACCAGTACAACGCGCACGCAGTCGAAGAAGCACACCAGCGGCGCGGCGGCGGCGGCGGCGGGCGCAGGTGGTGATTGGAATGGTGAGAGGTCCCTCCAGTGAGGGCCTTCCATACGCGTGCTGACCGTCTGGAAGTCAGCGCGGTGCGCCATGTACACTTGACTGCCGCAATGAGAGCGAGTGCGCACACACGACCCCGAGCCTGCTGCATCTATCAAGCAAAGTTCTAGTCCCGCCCAGGTTTAAGCTTAGTCGACACGGTGCCCGCGTGCGCCGCCGAATGGCTCAGAGTGCGATGGTCTGCGGATATGTCGGGTGTTGCAGGGAACACGGCGAGCGCGATGCCGTACTTCTAGGGTGCGTCGTCGTCATGCTCGCAACGGGCTCGCGGGTCCCGGAAGGTTCTGACATGTCTACAGCCGTCTAGTGGGGAATGCAATGTCATGCGGGCTTATGTCGTCTGACTAATTCCCTGGTGAGAAGGTTGCTTGTTCGCTCTGGAAGGTGCAGCGGTTGAGCTTGTTTGATAGGTCGTGGAGATTGTTCCTGATGGGCCCTCATACGACTGCACGGTCCGGCGCACAGTACACCCGTGAAATGAACTAGCTTATCATCCTTTGGTGATGCTTTCCTGGGATGCGTCGCGCACTGCAACCGGTGGACGACCACGGTTGGACGCTGCTTTCGGCGGCCAGCAGCATTCATTCGAGCGTTCACATGGCCACCGTGCTTGTCTTCACCATACGTCAGATCACCGGCCAGAAGTAGGAAGTATTGCCACCGGATCGCCGCGCCTGTACCGCGGGGTGATCCCTTCGTCGTTTTCTTTCCCTCGCAGCATGTTCGCTGTATTGTCTTGCAGAGTCTCTGCACCTCGGACGCGCACGCCTTCCCTCGCCTTCGCCATAGAAAGGACTGCGTCATTCGCCCGCCCGATTCCGAGAAGGACAGTTTCTGCCAGAAACTGCATCGCAACACTGGGAAGGCCACATGCGTTGGACTCTCTGATAGGACGGGAACTCTCTTCCAGCGGTCGATATGTCGCCTGCCGCTCGAATTTCCGGTGGCGATGGGTGACGCAGTGTTTGGTATCGATGCTTAAGTGACAAGTTGCTCGCCGGCAGCCCCTCGGCGCAGCTGTTTCGAGGTTAGCCCCAGGACGTCCGCGGCAGCACGCATCTCTGGGTCTGTGCTGCCATTCAGTCGTACACAGCCTTCGTCTCCCATTTCCGGCTCCTGATGGCGCCACGCCACTATTCGTGTGGACCCAGCCGGCTCCTGTTTCCGAGGCCACAGCGCTGGTCGACACCCGCAGCTAGCGCCGTCCGAGAAGGATAAAAAGGGCATCGTCTGTCTTTGGCGAGTCTGCAGCTCCTCCTCTCGTCTCCTCCAGCGGATGACCCGCTTTGACCAGTGCCCGAGGGGCCCTCTCGACTTGACCCTGGGGCACCACAACCCGACCCGTGTCGCAGCCCGTGCACGTCTGTGTGGGTGCGCCGGTCGCGTCGTGGCGGCCGCAAGGATCAATGTCGACAGCGGCCTCTCACCACCACGGCCAACCGCACGCTCCGCTCGCGCGCCGTCCTCTCCCTCGCTCGCCATCGGAAGCGCCCCGAGGGCAGTGTCGACGATATGTCGCCTGCCACAGTACGTGCTCGTGCCCTGCCAATGCGCGTTCTGATGGTGTTTGCCAGATCCTTGGTCAGCCCTTCTGTGCTTCCATCAGGGTATCGAAGGGTTCCTCGCTCGCCCGGACGCTATCTCCACCCTTTTGGGATCCTCTCTCTCACCCGCCGGCGACGTCATGAAGCTCTGCTCGGGCATGTGACGACGAGGACGTTCGGGTATGGATGTGCATATGTTCTGCGGCACTGCCTCTCTGAGTACATGCGTCTCGGCTGGCGGACATAGGGCTTAGTGCCGCCATCATCCGCATGGGTACTATGAACGTATGTTTGCGATCCTTGCGTGTGCGCGATAACAGCTTTCGCTATTGAATGGATCAGCGAACGGGGCGTGTGTGCTTCCGAGCCTGAAGGATCAGCGTACGAGCAATGACGGCGAGTGCGCGTGTCCCGCTGCGAACAATTGGCATGGCCGTCGGGGAAATTAGCGTCCTCGGCTTGCTACGACGACGACTGCTGTCGTTGAGTGAAGCTCTCCAGCGCCACGCCGTGGGACTTCATGGCGTCGAAGTCTACTGGATGTTGCGATGCGGCGACTTCTTTGAGCTCGCCAGATGGCGGTAGTCGTAAGTTCCTCAATGCAGATGATCCATTCAGGAGCCTGATGCGGCTAGTGAGCCCTTTCACACTCGGACACAAGGCGGATCCTCAGAATTGGCTCGAAAGAGATTGGGGTGGGACTCGGTGATCTACTCGAGTTTGTAGTACGATGTAACCCCAACCAAAAGCAAGCAGCTCGCCACCGGAGACTATCCGCAAGTGAGCCAATTGGCACAAAAGCACAGAAGGTCGCGACGCAGTTGCCAGTGCTAGCTGTTGCTGCGCCACCAGGCCGACGGTTGCCAGATTCACGGGCTTGGCGCTCGAGCGTGGGCTCTTCATTGGTTGTCGCGTCAGACACTAGCATGAGCTTCAGCCACCGAAAATGGCTGTCCCTTGGAATTGCTCGTTCAGTGAGCCCACCGACACACTCGCGTGTTGAACACCACTCCTTGCCGCCCAGACCTCACGGCGCAGGGCCCTGGGCGTCGTGTGGAGCGCGACACTCGCTCAGAGCCCCCAGCCTCCACGCCGACGCACGCCCACGAGCCCATTGTTTGTCGCTGCCCACGCTGACAGCGGAGTACACCAATTCAAACATCCATTTCCAAAGACCAGCGTGGACACGTGCAGTTCAAATTGACTTCATCTGTCGCGGAATGGTCTCAGTGGCTCCCGCCGCTCCGCGAGGGCATCGGAGTTGAACAACTACGTCCCCGCGCGTCGGTACATATACGGCTCCCCCGTCCGAGGATGGAGGCTACAGCCGTACACTTCTGAACATTCCCCTACATGAGGCTGTATCAGCACCAGATGGCGAGTGTGAGATCGTGGGGCCCTACCACACAGGCGCGAAATGGAAGCCAGCGGTCGCTCACGCAGAGCTTGGGCTTCCTTCGCATGCGGCCATGCTCAGTGGGAGTGCCGTTCACCATGGGCGTCGAATTGTCATCGTCGCGGAAACTTCGACGACTGCCTTAGTTGATTAGTAGGAGGACGCTTTCACCAAGGCGAAGGCGAGCGCCGCACGCGCAGAGGACGCAAGGCTACATTCGGAACGGGGGCATGCTTTTGGGTCACTACGCAGCCATTAATGAACTTCAGATCTCCTTGAGCCTGTGGACAAGAAGATACGCACGTCATGCCCAAAATCCAATAACTCTACGCCAGTCGGAACTTTCCAACCCACTACCCAGGTATCGTGATCTCGCTCAATGCACATTGACCTTCTTGCTACAGCCGTAGTTTGGGGGGGAGTCGGTCTGATCAGAGTGCATACGGGGAGAAGCCGAAGACAAGGCTGCATGATGAGGGCACAGCTCAAGGCTCCCCGCGGTATCTTCAGATTGGAGTGTCGGACCGGTAGATGGGAGCCTAACCCGCTGGGTACCAAGAGCCAAGGGAGAACGGTTTGTATCTCTTCCGCGAGCTCTGCATTTGAGCATGACCTCCACCGCCGACCTCGTATTATCTATAGCACCACGGAGCGGGGCGAGTTGGCGAGGAGAGTTTATTCGACGTAAAGAGTTGGTTTCCACCCTAGTGAGTGCGAGAGCCAGTCTCGGCGCCGAGGCTGTTGGAGTCCTCGCTCGAAAGACCGCAAAGTCAAAGTGTTGTCATCGTTCGACGTTGAACACCTCGCTACACCTGAGTCGATCAGTCTGTAAGTTCCAGGATGTAGTCCGGTAACCCAACGAAATGCGCACCTGCGACGCAATAAGTCATTTCCTCTGGATACCCCGCAGCAGTCCGAACTCTCTGAGGTCCAATTTCAAACTGATTCTACGTCACAAATTCGCTGTGAGGTATCACGTTTCGGGGAAGAGCATCGAGAAGACAATGATAATTAAGGGGGAGCCGTGGCACACCTGACGCGCGCCCGCCTCCCACTACCATCTGGTACCGCGTGGAGGGGTGTATGCAGAGTCGGCGCACGAGTGAGGGTCGATAGCGGGCAGGCCCTGTGTTCAGGTTTTCGGATATTTGATACAAAGATCATGAAGGCGGATAATGACTCCCGGTTGGTGCCACCCAAAATTCAAACGGCGAACGGGGCAGGTACCCTGATAGGCCTGGAGAGCTGGGGCCACGCGACGGCTCATGTCACCCCGCCAGACGACACGGTAGAGGTCGAAATATCGATAGCAGCGCAGGTGCCTGTGCAGATGACGAAGCGAAGGCACCGCGTATGCGTCCCGGGCGCGACCACCTTCCTCTACGCGTCCGTGCGAAGCTCACGAGTATCCGCCGCGGGCTGCGCGCGCCTTCCAGTCCCGCTCCACACTTCCTGTAACGTTCGCGCGTAGGCCTTCCCGCTACTCGAACGGGCGACACCGTTTGTACGGCCCACGGCACATCCAATACCGCCGCGCACACACCAAAGAACGTAGCAAGGGTCTGCCCGCCTGCAGGGCGAGGAGCAGGAACTGCACGGGGCACGGAGCGTCCGGGATGCGGCAGGACGTGAAGGTAGTTCCCGCGTAGGCATGACCGTTGGGCGCGGCGGGGATGCACTGGTGGGGCGCAGGAGCGAAAGCGAGATACATGGCGTCCTGGGCAAGGGGGAGGTGGCAACTCAACAGCGTTGAGGGGAGATGAAAGAGATGATGAGAGGCAAGGGGGTTCCGCGGTACGGTACGATTTGCTGACGTGCGGCAGCAGATAGGTTGGGCTGTGGGTGAAGCGCCGCGGCAGGCGGTGAGGAGGGCCGTAGACGCGTTGAAAAAATGCAATGTCCAAGGGCACGATAAGCTGGCAAAGCTCGCCGTGGCTGAAGCAGTATGCGTCTGTTGTGCACATTAGCTATCTGTGCCGGCGAGTTGAACCTCGTTATGATGACACCAATATTGAGCCTTCGTTGAAACACTCGCTTGGACGACTGACAGCATCGTGTGTTTGTACTTGCTGCTGACGACGCTGGCCGTCGCGAATTCTAGTCCAGATTGCCAAGTAGAACGGGTCACGATCCGACCGCACATATGAATATACGCAGCTTACTGACCTATACGCCCGCCTTTTGTCCCTTCCACTGCTCAGTCCATAGCGCTTGTAGTCCTCGTCAAGCGTGGCCAGCCCGCAGTCGACATAGAGCTTCAGGCTGTCATACATCGCTGGGCAAGGACGACTGGTGCTGGACGGCGGCAGTCGCGACTCGGGCTCGCTGGGCAAAGGTTAGGGTGCGTATTATAATGCAGGACTGCAGCCGCGGTCTGGGTCACCGCGTCCGTAGAGGGAGGCGTGTCGCTGTGTCCGGTGGAGGGCAGGAGCAAAGGTCAAGTAGGCGTCTACGCGTTGCGCTTGCTGACCCAAGTCCCGTCCTGCTTTGATGCTCTCTCCACTATTTTCTCTCTCCTATATGCCCCACGTTGGTCGACACGCTGCGCACTACGTTTTCCTTCGTCACCTATAGACTATTTTAACAACAATCTCTACCCCAGACCGTTTGCCTCGACGGCCGCAAACCTGTGGAGGAATGAAACTAAACCGGATGGATGGGCTGTCGCGCCGAGTCAGCCAAACCTCACTCTGAGCGGCGTACAACACAAAAACAGATCACCGTCCAAGCTGTGACGCACCACGCATACGAAATATCTGGTGTACGACAGCACTCTGGTCCCGGCGACATCCTGGGCCGACGTGCTGCCGATCAAAGTGGTGTTGCATACTGCTGGTGCGTCGACTAAGTTTTCTTTGCATTGCAATTCTAATTACGTCTTTACATGCCGCAGTCCTCACAACATCTGCGCTCCGCCGCGCACTGTGTCCATATCTGCATGAACACTTGAAGCCTCGTCCGAGTCGTACGTCCAAATTTCGCTCCCCAGGCTGCGACCTCTTTCTGTCGACCCTCTGCATTGGGTCCTCCAACGCGGATAGTTGAACGAATCCTGCTCGCCTGACTGATGACTGACATCATCTTAACCTTTAGAATCCGCTGCGTTACCGTCGAGCAGCACCCTCTCGTGAATCTACACCTCGTTTGCTTGCTCTACCCTCTATCACACGTTACGTTTGCAATTCTCATCCAGTGTTTCGGCTCAAACACTACCCTATAAATCAATATCAATGGTCGACATCATACACGACGGCCTTCCTGACAATTCCACCACGAACGCTGTACCGCCCTCCGTACATAATTTCGTAGCTCCGCCCTCTGGGCGACCTCACAATGCCTAAGGCTAGTGACGCGGACCTCTTCCAAGCTCTCCACATGCGTCCGTACGCCTCCGAGTGTGGCACCCGTCTGCTCATCAGAGGCGTGGCGCTCGTCTGCGGTTCCTGCGAGCAGAAGATTCTTTTCCCGATGACTATCTACTGGGCTTGCAATATGCTACACTCGGCATACCGCACCGCGTATTCCTTGGCTTCGACAATAGGCGAACACACCTTACGGCTGATGCATTTGTCGGCAGACTTTTCTCGTGGACGTACTGCCGTGCGGGCGTACAAACACACTAGTCTAACGGTGAAGGCTTCCACTACACGGGATGACACTGCGGCCATAATATAGCTGAGAATGAGATTCCAGCAACATCAAGGCGCAGAGCAGTCACCAACGGGTATGTTGTCAGTTCGCCGTGCATATGCTGATATATCACACAGACACCACGAACCCTTCACGCTGACCGCCTCTTGCAATGATTAAACCCTTGCGCGCGACGGGTCATTCATCGCATTCCCCGCGGAATGACGAAATCCGCGCGGTCGCTCAGAGTTGCCTGGGCGGGATCCAACACGATCATTCCGGTCAATTGACGGTCTCACAACCACCAGGTGCGCCCCGTCGGCGCACTCCGCTGCTCACCAACTCCCGCGCACCCAGCAGGTTCTTGAACAAGCTCAGCGCTGGGCCGCCGCGGGCTGATCTACACGCATACAGGCGGCCCAGGTGCGCGGGGCGAGCTTCGTGTCGTCCCCCCAGCAGCAGAATGCCGTCGTAGGCCTTTGGGGCTCACAACCCGGCTCCGCGCGTAGCCCATGCAAGTCTGTGTGGGTGCGCCGGTCGAGTTGCGGCAGTCGCGTCGATTATGCCGAACAACGTGAGGTTCAACGCATGCGCTTCCCTGCAAGGCGGTGTCCCTTGGTTACGCGGTTCACTGAGTGGATGGCCCGGTTTCGTGGGAGGATTTGGATGTCGACTACGTCCAGAACAGACCATTTGCCCTAAGAGGTGTGTCTCTCCCAACCGACGTGCGGAAATTCAGGCTAATTCGTGAACAAAGAGAGCCCTGGTGGACCAACATGTCATTCCATTCGACAAATCGATGGCCGTTTGTTGCATGCCTGTTCGAAGTGCATTACATCAACGAGTCAATGTCGTGTCTGTCGACACAATAGGACATCTATAAGCAATCGGGACAGATGAGGGTCCGTGAATCTGTGTTACACGTGAGGTCAACCAAGTGAGCGCAATAATCGTGCGCTGTCTAAGCCGTACATTGATATCGACATCGTGTAGTGTTCGGAGTTGCGTGAACTGTATATGCCAAAACCGCACTTCATCAGACCTATACACCACACGGCTGTCACACGGAGACTGGAAGGACTGGAAGTACGGACCGCACAGTCGATATCGGCGGTCTCAGAGAAACGAGCTACGCACATGTGAGGTCCGCTTAGGCAATCGCGACGGCCAAAGGACCAGAAAGAAATTGCACAGCGGCGCGGAGCAGCCGCTTTCGCCGCACCCTCAAGTTGACGAGTGCATACGAGCCTATTAATCTTTTCCCTGCGTAATACGCGCGTGGGTAGCGAACACGACTCTTATCAGAAGGCTCACGAAGTAGGCGGGAGCGTTTCCCTTCAATTCAGTTCCTCGGAGGCTGGACCGCGTCGCATGCGGGGAAGGCTGAACAATTAAAGAGCGCCGTGGGGTATATATGCGCGAGCGGCGCGATTGCTGGTGGCTCCCTCTCACTCCTTCGCGCTACACTTTTGACACTCCCGCAACCGGCCCCTCCATAGGCCTCCATACCTTGACTACACATCCGTCGTATTCGGGTAATGAAGATGGCCGAACCATCGAGAGTCAACGACGCTGAAGCGTCGGAAGGACCTATCGCTGCTTGGGAAGAGAGCTATCCATCTGAAGACGGCCCGCGGATGGAGTCCAGCCCGGAATCCTGGTCAGAAAACGATCGGTACGATCCGTTCGCGAACTCACGGATATCCGAGTGGAGTCCCATATGGGTCCGTTACGAGTTCGACACTAGGTGGCAGAAATACTTTGATGAAAAACTGAAGGATTTGGACGTTTCGACCGTCGACTGGCGTGTGATACGAAGGGACTTGTGCAAGAGCAAAATGTACGTCCTTCTGCACCAACTCCAGTAGACGAGATTCTCAAGGCCCTCCAGCGCCGAATGCGACATAGGCAGGCCAACCGGAGTTCAGGACGAGGAGATCCACGAGCTTATCACCAAACAGCTGTCGTCTCAACTATCGCCAGTACTTTGGGCTCAGCTGCCTCAGGAGCTCGTTGATCATATTGCAAAGAAGCTGCTACCATCCAGCCCACCACAAAAAGCCCCAGCTGGGATACACGATGACGGAAGACATATCGTTTCAACCTTTTCTCTCCTATGCAAACGCTATATGCTATTTTATCGTCCATTCCTTTTTCATACTCTCAGGCTGTTTGATCCATCGGATATATTTTATCTCCGCACCATATTAGACTCAGATAACTCCAGATGGCTCAATGAACATATCCGTTGCGTTCATATTGACCACTGCAACACCTCAGCAAGATATGAATTGGCACGATCATTTCCTTCATTGTTAGGACAGCTTCCTTGTCTTTCTACTGTCAAATATTCAAACCTCTTATTCAATGGAAACATCCACTCCGGACAAAAACAATTTTGGCTCCCATGCAACCTACGCACAGGCTGGAGAAAATTTCCATATACAATGAAGAGCATTTCTCTTAGCGGCTGCTGTATACAGTCATCCTCGTCGCTGTTGCGCATGCTCAGTGCACTGCCTGGTATCGAGCATATAAAACTGGACAATATAAAATGCCACGTCAAGACCAGCCTATTGGCCCCTCCGCAATGCAGAGCAGATTTTGCTTCCATTCGCACCGCTCAGCTTGTATTTTGCCAGGAGAACTGGCCAGCATTTTGGATATTCGCGGCGGCAAGCATGGGACACCGGTTTGAATATACAGCGCATGATGTCAACCTGGAGAGCGCCATGCCAAAAGACGTCCTAGCCATCGCCAAAATACTGAATATATTTAGGCCCTCAGACTCCTTGGGGGCGGTGAGCATCTGCAAACAGAGAAGCTCGAGGGAACGTGAGCAATTCCAGTCCTTCCTAGTTTTTGTTTTCACGTAGTTTAATATTGTACATATAACAGACGAGTATGCCTTTTCCTGCTGCTTCCACGCGCCCAACTATCAAGGAGAAGGCTTACGAATTGCCGTTGTGGCAAGGACCCCACTGCCCGATCACATCTTTGAAACGGCGGTGACGCTGCGTGTACTTCACCGCATCCTCATTTGCCTGCCTCGATATTGCTCCCCGGACATGCTCGCTTTGTTACCCTGGAATGCACTGGACAGCCTCCTTACAGACTGCCGCTATCTTGACTCAGTCGAAGTCATCTGCGGCTCTATGATCTCTCCGGATGATGCCAGTCGTCTTTCGGTGGATTTGGTGCAGAGTATGCCCGCGCATAAGGTGCATTTTCAGCATACGTTGCGCTTCGAAGATGCATCAGAAATATATCCGGAGTTATTTGAGTACAACGAGTCTTGATCTCTTTGTACAAGTCTTGTACGATTTATATACTTCTCCAGACAGTGCGCGTCGAGCTACGTCAGTGTTCGATTCTCACGATAGGTGTACTTCATATCGGTTTAAGAACACGAATCATTACAGCGTCTGTAGCGTGAACAAATCGTACCTTTTCGTCTGCTGTCAAACAGCCCGTCGGTGAATTAAATCCCTGGACCCTGGGGGCCTTGATTACAACGTAGGTACTGTAACCGACGAAGTCACCGCATACCCACACCGCATTCCTGGCTCACGCATCACATTTACACTGAGCATAGGATAAGGTCATGACACAGGCCTAACGATGTCATATGACCATGTTCTTCGGCCGTCTGGCATGGACGAGTCTGTCGCGTACACGAAGGTGAACCACGGTGACCTTTCGGGACGCACGTCACGATCGATACACACAGAGGGCAGGACTCAGGAGTCTGATACCGTCTACTATCCAAATATGAGTAGTACAAGAGCATCCGCCAGATATAAATATACGACTTAAATTCCACAAAGATTCCCAAATAGACAATCTCGCGCCGACTGGAATCCAAAAGACCTTGACGATATAACAGCCACTGTATCACAGCACACGATCAGAACATCCAATAGCTGCTCAAATTGAAAAGCACCGGCTCAAGCATCGACGGATCACCCGAAAGCGACGTATGTTGCACGCGCACTGTCGTCCGGGGCATCCGCCGCTCCAAGTCCGCCGCGAGGACCGCGGCCTCGTCTGCGGACATGTCCGCGCCGCAGAGCACATCGACAGAGGAGAGGTGGTGGCATGCCCCAAGCACGTCGTCGATCTGCTCCCACGGCAGGGCCTTGATCGCATTGTACGAGAAATCGCTGGACGGGCAGAGGACGACGCGCTGGAGTACGCGGGTGGTGGGGGTGTCCGCGGGGGCGTAGGATGACCGGGCCCGGGCATGTGCGACAAAGGCGAGCTCCATGAACGCATCCTCTTCAAAGGACATGCTGGTTTGGAACTTGCAGCGGAAGGAGAATATATCTGCGGATTATCGTCACGACCTGCGGTAAGAGACGTATGGGAAGTTCTTGCCTTTTTCTGCTGCGTCCTGTTTGTTGAACAACATACGTTGCGCAGCCGTGGGTGCAAGCAGCTTGAGCAGACCGACGATTGCTGCTACGTCGTTTGGGACGGCCGCGGCCTCGTCGCGTCCACGAAAGCCAAGCTGATGTCCGATACTCGCCGCCGCAAAGGTCCACGCCAACGGCCAGTGTTCCTGGCATTTGTGCGAATCGAGGTTTCGGATGGACGTAAATCCAGCCTTACACTGGACGAGTGTATCAGGATTGCCGCTCGCAGTCCAAGAGACGTCCTCCAGTAAGACAGTCTCGAGGACCGGCAACGCGCCAAGCATACGGAGGAGGGCCGAAGCGGAGTGGAAGTGGCACTTCTGCAGTTGGATGCTCTTTAGCCGAGAGCGAGTGCCGCCCAAGCTTGTGCGCAGTGTGGCAGGGAGCCAGGTCCGGCTGTCCAGACTGTCACAAGAGTAGCTGACATCAAGAAGATGAGGAAGCTGTGCTGCCAGTACCGAGAATGACCGAAGCAGTTCGTGTCCTAGCGACGCGTCTGGCTGGCAGAGGTTGACCCAATGTATGTGCGCGCGCAGCCACCCTGACGTAGCCGAGGTGAGCATGGCGCGGAGATAGTACATGTCCGAGGGCCTGCCCAAGGTGACACGGTGAAAGAGGAGTGGACGATATCGCGCTGCGCAACGTTTGCAGACAAGAGAGACCACAGAAATGGCCAATTTTCGCTCTTGGTGAGGGTTGCGATCCGTGGACGATGGTAAGTTTCGCTCTACGATGTTGTCGACGAGCTCTTGCGGCAGTCGAGACCAGAGAGCCGGTGACATTTGTAACGACAGCTGGCAGAGGATTTGACGATGGATGTCCTTGTACTTGATGCTTTTCCGCGCCAGTAGTCGGTACTGGGCCCTGGTGAGAGTCTTAAGAGAGAATTACGTAGATATACAGAGAAAGAGTACGCACCGCTGGTCTTTGAGCACGTCTTCGCGGACCCTGGCCCAGTCAATCGTGGTGACATTCAGTCCTTGTAACTCTGCATCAAAGAATCTCCGCCATGGAGAATCCAAGGATTTCTCCGGCTTTGACTTCGAGTAGCGACCTTTCTCCGGAGCTGACCAGACAGAGCCCGACTCACATGTTTCGTACCCATCGTCTGAGCTGCTGCTGCCCTCAGGATCTGACTCGCATGGGCTATCTGGTTCGTACCCGTCCTCAAACTCCTGCCCGATGTATGAAGCAGAGCCTCCCTCGGAGGATCCAGAGGTGTTCGTCTCATATCTTGCTTCCAAGCTCGCGTCGAACCGACCCTCTCGTCTTGTCTTTCCTAGTTTCTGTGATCGTTTAGTTGTCATCTTTGCGGATAGTCCACGATTAGCCCATGCGAATATTCCGCAACAGTTGATGATGATGTGTTAGGATTTGGCTAGGATTGAGCAAAGGTGTCACGGACGCTGCAAGCGAGTACAAAATTCGCATGTACAGCTTTCCGCCGCGCATCAATGCGACCGCTTGATGGCGCATCATAGCGCCCCGGCGACAGCCGCAAATCTCGTTCCTGGCACGAATCTACTTCTCCCACGCCACGGACTGGGGCGCGTGAGGCTTGGACCAGAGGGAGACCAAGAGATAGGTCTCAAGCGGACGCGACCTCGAAGGCCGCTCGAGTGAGTATCCACAGCAACCAACCTCCCAAGACGTAACGAGAACGAAACGACCTTGAATTATGAGAAATATACGATACACCGAACTGCGGCCCCGCATCCGAGTCTCCTGCCCACCTCTGCGTGACATGATTCAGCGCGACTATGGCACATGAATCGGCAGCGTCGCAGTGTCCTCCCCATTTTCTGCCGCACGCAGCACGTCAATCTCAGCCCGCTTCAAGGTAGAGGTCCTACAAGCAATTACGGCGATACTGGAGGAGACTAACGAGATGCGGGTCGGACAAGGAGAGGATTTGGAGACTCTACCTGATTATTCGCCGTGATTATCTGGTGTCTGCGTGATATACGTCGGAGGAGAAAGATGCAATATCATGACGGCAGTGGGCACATATTGGGTGTCCGGCTTGTACCTCTACAATGAAGGGTACCGAAATAGCCAAAAGACTGTAGCCTGTGAGGTTAAGGCGTCAGACAAGGGTGTTTACTGGGGTGACTATACACGTACGACCACAGCAGTTCTCTATCACCGGGAACAGAGTGGCATCTAAAATACATGAGACAAAAAACGCATCAAAGTGTGCAAAATAATTGGGAACGAAGGAAAGATTGAATAGATAATGGGTTTGGAAAGCGATATGTACAAGAGCGTACTGTCAAGCCTCACTGGCTGCTTTTGTTCAGAGGAAATCTGCGTGGTATGAGCCTTTGTGAGTCAAGAACCAGGTCGCCTCCAGAGCTGCTCATTCGTCTGCCACGCGTGACGAATATCGCGGCAGCGTCTCCCCATCGTCACTATGCCCCGTACCCAAATCTTCAATCCCAGCCATGGTATCGATAGCGTGTACAATCTCTTCTAGACGATGAGCAATGCTCGGTGATGGCTGCTGTTGCTTAAGAGTATCCCGTCCGCGGATGTGCGCACGCAGTGTGGCAATCTCCACGCGGAGCATATGCAGGGCCTCTGTACTGCCTGGAAGAGCGGAGGAACGAGCGGGTGATTGAAAATGCTGGCTAGTGAGCTGAGGTGTCTCCATGCGGATCGCGACGCGCTGTTGATGGGGAGGCACATCGTAGGTGGACAGCGTTGAACCAACTCTATTTAGCACGGTCTCAGCTGGGCGTGGGTTGCGGTTAGGACAGCCTCCATGCCCTGGCCGCTTGCATGCAGTGCTGCTCCTTCGGTGGCCAATGCAGAATATAAGCTTCAAGAACGGCCTTGCTCTAAGTAGGAGGATGCCGGCTTGACTTTGTGAACTATTTGAAGCGTCAATCTGCCCGGTACCGTCAAGATAGCCGTCCTCGTCCAGCCGCCGCGCTGAAGCTGCATGTCTGCGTGTTGCTCGTCTCGACTGTCGTCTATTACACCAAGATCCTAAAACGAAGAATGCGATGCAGAGGGTAGCACCGACTACGCCACATACGATGGCTACTGTTCGTGTCGTGCGAGTAGCGCCATTCGACTGGTCCCCTGTACGACTTGAACCAACCAGAGCGATACTAGATGCACTGATGGTACCTGTCACTGCACCGGGCATGGTGACACGTGTGATAGTTGTGGCAGAGGCGATATCGGTGCCGGCCTGGGACGTCTGTGACGTCTGTGACGGGCCGATAGTTGATTCGAGTAGAGACCGTGATGCATGGGGAGAAGGCAGGACTGTGGCGGATGCCGAACTATTACTTGTGATAGTAATGTCTGACGTCGGCACGACTGCATGTCCTGAGCATACTTGTAAGACCGTTAGCATGTGCCTTGAAGGATACTCTCGTACCTACAGAGTCGTCGAAGCATGGAATGACCATGGATGCTGGCCAAGTGAGCGGTGTGCAGGCTGAGTTCTGGCTGCTGGCAACGCCGAAGCAGGAGGAAAATATAGCTCTGGCAGCAGTGTCAGCCGCCACTAGTGCACAGCAGCCCAATACCTGGAGGATCCAGTCCGGCTGTAGAGAGCCGTTTACTGCTGTCCTGAGCCATATATAAGTTATTACAATAAACGCACAGATATGACAGGAACATTTACAGAGAGGCGCAATCACCACCAATTGTGGCAGCTGATAATGCGAATTGGGCACACTCCACAGCGGGCTCGGCGGTACAGGCCATCCAGAGCGGAAGGTTTACGTATTCCCGAGGCGCGACGAGGAACCAAAGCTATGTGCGACCTGCAATATATATGAGTCAGTTTGCTCGAGCTCAGTCATCCACGGAAGCGGATCAAGCAGGTGCGGCAGGGAACGCATTTATACCCAGAGTGACAGCGAGTGAGATGATAGCAACTTGAACTTAGCACTCAACCCTACCGGTGCTTCCCATGGCGACTATGCTAGTGGCGCAAACACGCACAGACTTATCTTCCGCACGGGAAGCCAGTCACCTGCAGGAGTAATTCTCACAGCTAGTATGCTGTATATACAAGAGCGTCACCGGTGACTGCGACCACAGCTAAGTCGCATGGTGATGCGGCCGAGCCGGGGCCGCGGCGTCGTAAGACTGTCGGTTGAGTCCGTGGACGCCAACAAGACGAGTTAACGGGGCATCGTCTCAAGGCCGAAGCGGGCGTCCCTACATTGAACGAACCCATGGCAAGACTTGGGACACGGGAGACTGCCGCTACTCGAGGTGCCAGTGTGCCATTCGAGGAAGCGCGTCTTCAGCCGGACGATCGCCCTTATACAAGGCTGTACCCCAGCGAGGAGCTGCGGCTCCCGGGGAGACGGAGCGTCGGGAAGCTGCCCCCGCACGTCTGCGTCTCAGTGTCGGCGGATGTTCGTCTCGCGGAGCTGAGGTGCCACGCACGATGCCAGGTCTAGGGCTGCTCTGGCGCCGCTGCGCGAGCCGCAGTCAGGCTAGGTGTGACGTTGCGCGGGCGGGTTTTCTAAGTGCGATCAGAGCAATGGAGAGGTGCGCTGGTGAAGGGCGCATACGAGGAGGACGTGGGGAATACCGGCGAGGAGTTCCGGTAAAACGCATAACTGTCCGTGCAGGAAACGCTAGTCTTGTCTGCTTCGCGGAAGCGGTATCATGGGGGACAGCGAGCTCAGCGGAAAGGGCTCGTTACGCTCCCAGAAGGGAGGGATTGTCAGAGGCCACCGGCAGATCACGACGAAGCGCCGGATGCGTTGTATGGATGGGGACAGTGCCAGCTAAGAGATCCTTTTCCAGTCGCGATGGAGACCAACAAAACGAGAGGAGTCAGGCACAAGGACATGCATAAATGGACAGCCTCGCGCAGCAGCGGGAGCCGGTGCGTTCTGAGCGGTGTCCGGACAAGGGCGTGGAGAACCCGCCAACAAACTCGCGGCCGCGCTCGAGGGTGCGGGTGGCATCTGAAAACCAAAGTTCCATACGGTCCTGACGCACGTGTACAAAGCGAGGACGGGAACACAGCCCGGGCACGCCTACCGCCCCACCAGCCCACGCATCGCACCCACCACGCGCCGCGCCTCGTCGCGCTCGCCGACCGCGTCCGCCAGCCGGCGCCGCAGCTCCGCGTTCTCGCGCTCAAGCACGAAGCGCGCCGCCGCGTCCGCGTCCGCGCCGAGCCCGCGCGGCAGCTTGCTGTCCGACGGCGGGAGCGGCTCGGCGAGGAGCGGGGAGGTCGCCACGTCGTACAGCGAGGTCGAGTCTGGCGGCACCGGGGGTGAGCGTGTGAAGGCGGAGGGAGCAGGGGGAGGGAACGTACCGGTCGAGTAGACGCTCGCGTCGTCGTCGAGGTCCGGGACGTCGACGTCGAACGGCGCGGGGGTCGCGAAGAGTCGGTCGTGCATGAGATCGGGCGGGAGCTCCAGTCTGGGGACGTCTGCCGGGACGGCGGGATCGGTATCGAAGTTCGGGGTGCCAGGCGCACGCTCGTCTGATCGAGCGGTCGAGTGGGTGTCCGACATGCGTGGTTTGAGCGCGGGCTGCATGTCGCTCTCCAGGTCCGATGCTCTCGATCTCTTCTGCCGGGTCGCACTGTTCGGTGCTGTCGGTCGCATACCCTCACCTTCAACCGCTGCAGCTGCCGAGCGCGAGCGCGCCCGCTGCACTCCGGACCGCCGCAGCGGCTCCCTTCTCCCCGGATCGTCTTCGTTCCTCGCGTGCACCGAGACCGACGCCGCCTTGGGCCTCGCCCTCTGCGTGGCTGCGTTCTCCTGCGCGGCCTCTATCCTGCTGCCGCTCGGGCCCTCCCACGCACGTCCTTCGCCTCCTGTGCTCCCGTGCGCAAACGCCGACGCCGAGCGCGAGCGCGTACGCTGCACGCCAGGCATGCGCGCCCCGTCGCCCTCCCACCCGGCGCAGACCTCGCTCCAATGCGCGACGAGCCACGCAACCGTCTCGCGCGCGCGGTCTTCGCGGCCGCCGCGCGCCTTCTTCGCCTTCTTCTCGTCGCCCTGCGCGTCGCTGCCCTTCGCGCCGCCGACGAGCGCGGCCCCCACCAGCCGCCCGACGTCCGCCGCCTGGAGCCCGACGCCCGGCGCGCGCACGGCGGCGTCGAAGAACGACAGGAGCGCCGCGAGGAGGGCGAGCGCGCGCGGCGGCAGGAGCAGCAGCACCGCGCGCGCGACAGCGACCTGCGTGTCATGCGGCGGGAGGGCGAGCAGCGCCTGCTCGCGGCGCCTGATGCGCGTGCTGTAGCTCTCCTCCTCGGACGACTCGGAGGAGGACTCGGAGGACGACGCGTCGTCGCCGCGCCGCCGGAGCCGCTGGGCGCGGAGGAGCAGCGAGGGCCCGACGCACCACGCCCAGAGTGCGGAGGCGAGCGAGCGGTGCAGCAGAGGCGTCGGGAGGGATGTGAGGTAGGTGATGAGCAGCGCGCAGATGTCGGGGTAGGACTCGGTGCGTAGGGACGGGGCGCGCAATGGTGCTGGTGCCGGCCGCACGTTGGTCGTTGGCAGGGACGCGCGATGGGGTGACTCACGGGGGCCGGCCTCTGTAGCGGAGACGTTCGGGAGGGACATGCGCGTGGAGGGATGTACAGCGGGAGGGGCGTCGAAACGCGCGACGAGCTGGAAGAGCCGAGTACGGTCGGGTAGGGTGCGGAACAGATCTTGTTCATACAGGCCTACAGTATGAAAGGTACGATTAGCTATCCATGCCAGAGCGTCGGGCTGTTGGGCATACCTGTGCGGTAGAGCTCTTCGATAGTCGCTTGGACGACGGCCGGCACATAGTGTCGATATCCGGTGACAATGACGGGGACCATCACAGCGTCGGATAGGTCTTGAAGATGCGTTCCAAACACATCTGTTCGTACATAACCAGTCAGAAACTGCCAACGTCGGCGCATACATGCAGCTCACTTTGGTCCCGGAGTCTCATCTTCCTCCGCATGGCTTCCTTCATCCGCCTCTCCCGCCGCTCCCGCCTCCACACTCCGTCATGGCCGTCGTCTTCGTCAGCCCTGTCCCGCACACAATCCACGGTCAACTCGTCCTCGTCCTCCCATAGCCGTCCGCTCAGCAGATCTTCTACTTCAATATAGTCGTGTATCTTGAACGTTTTCGTCTCTGCCTCGAGCAGCCGCTTGAGTGCACGTACGGCTTGTTGCGGAGAAGGATGTGGGAAGTCGCGGATTGCCGCGCGGATGGACAAACGACGACGCTGGATGTGAGCGACAGACACGGACTGGGAGCGTTGACGAGTCGCGGCACCGGTGAACGCTTCCGTGGAGAGGTATGGGCTGGGCGAGGTGGTTGAGAATGGCCCGTCCCCGCAGGCTCGCGCGAGTCTGTCAGCGTCGGCATCGGATGTGCGCGGGATGCCATGTAGCTTTGCGATGGATGGCGACGGACGCGGCTGGCGAGTTGAAGGCGGCAAGTCTCGCGGTTTCGACGCTGGCAAGGACTGGAGCCGCTGACGGCCTGCGTCATGGGGGAAGGGAGAATCCGTCTCTACGACGCGGCTAGGGGACGTGCTGCGGGATTCGCCCACGAAGCTGTTGCGTAGAATACCCCTCGGAGGCGGGCGCACTGCACCACGACCGCGCTGGTCATAAAGACCCCCGCTGTCGTCCTGATTATCGCAGACCTCTGACCGGGGAGAAGTCCCAGACGATGACGAGCGGCGATGAGAGGATTTGGTGAACATGGGCATGGCGAGTCAGTGTTCGTGACCTGCACGATGGAGAGGACTAGTTGTCTGTTTGAGAGGAATATCAGGAGACGTTAGGATGAGTGGCTGGCATTCAGACGGCTGACCTTCAGCACCGTACGACGGCATTGCCCGCCAGCCCTCGGCTGACGCATTGGTTCTACTCGAGGAAGACTTGAACTGGGTGTCGACGAGACGTGACGAGAAACCTTATGCGTGACGTAGCATATTCGTCACATCCACGTTCGGAAGTCACGACCATTCTGAGAGCGTAGCGACCTCTGTCGTCGTCACTTGCCGGATCCAAAATTCGGGGCTGTATTGAAGGCGTATAATCAAGTGTGTTCGTGCACTTACTATGTATGTGAAATTCCATACCTATGCGGTTTTTTGTCTTATGCCTCCAAGTCCTGGTCTCGTGCCAGTGTGTAAGTACCTGAAGGATACCGTCTTCGAGCTTCAAGCTTCAGGCCATAAGCTCAAGTTCCAACCTTATGCAGAGCTTACAAGTTTACAGGTTTAGTAGGCCTTCTTTTTGACGAGAGAAGGGTGTAACCAGTAGCCCATTCTTACGAATACCGGCCGATTAAGGTAAATCTCCTCCGCTATGAGGTTCCTTCACTTCGGCTGCTGCACTGGTTAATCTGCTTCTAATAAACAGGTCGCTCTAACGGGTAATGGATGGGACCGTCTCATCCTGACAGCTCCCTTCGAACACAGCACTGACAAACCACGAAAACTGTACAATTGCCTGTCTCAGGTAAGCTGCCGTTCTATCCGATTGCTCAAGATGATTATTTACCTACCTCATAGAGATCCTTTTTACTTGCAAAGCGCTGACAGAAGGCGTAGCGATGACCTGGCCTGTCAATGAGGAGCCTAGTCTCAGCAGGTTTACATGGAGCTGGTCGACTCTGCGTACCTTGTACCCCCTTCTGATGACGATGATTTATGTAATATGTACGACTGGTAGCTGCCAGATCATTTCATTCGGGTATCAGCGATAACATCGACCCATAGGTATCCTCTGATTCATAGGCAAGCAATATTCACGAGATCCCGGAACCCCTGCGCTATTTCATTGATAATTATAATGCTACACTCATACCGTCGACGCCAGTAGGAGAGCTCTGCAAATATGGCCCCACATTTTGAAGCGAGGAGAAGGAGGAAATGGAATGCAGCATTCAGTAATGGTGACCTGTTGCAGAACAGCTGTGTTTATATCATCATCAAATTCTGTCGTAGTATTGCCTGCTGTCGAGATCTGGTTTCCATTACCGATGGAGGGCTACTACCCGCTCTCTGATATCTTTTCAATGATATTCCTATCTGATTGATATGTAACAATCTCTGTCCGTTGCTTTCTAGAAAGATATATTAACACAGCACCGTCCGGGTCAAGGTCGTTCTGAACCCCTTGATTCCGCTTGTCCCTACGGCGCACGTCAATTCCTACCACAGCTCATTAAATCTTTCCCTTTGTACTATCAGCCCACATTTAAGACAGCCCTTGCACCAATGACCTGCCCAGCGGGCTGTCTATTAACGGCGCTGGCGCGGAATGGATGCGCTACCGATTTCGTGACGTTAGTGGTGCACAAAACTTTGGTGTTCTTGAGGAAATGACCGAAAACACTTACCTATATTCCAGAACACCTTCTGCGTCTTCACAGCAGCCATCCCCATCCCAGATCAGTTCCTTGGTGATGAAGTGCTGCAGAATTAACGCGGGCCTCAAGTTTCCGCCAGATTTATCATCTTGTGCAGAGCAAAGCGCATGCCAGCAGACTTTGCCTGCGGATGTCTGCGCAAATATTCAGACAGGTATATAGGATATCTTCCTTAGTAGAATGAATATTTATGCAACATTCTGGAAGACACTAGCGTTCGACCATCCATTGGTCCAAAGCTCTCACTAAACCCAACTACTACGCCAAGCGATAGCAAATCAAATACAGCTATCCAGACTAGCTCGAAGACACTCGTTCCCAGTAGACCAAGTCTCAGTTCTTCGATTTTCACTAACCCTCAAGCAATTCAAACCCCATCAGCACTACCCATGTTATCTGGCGGGTCGACAGTCACGGCACCAGAGTCTACTACACCCTCAACGGTGATATCATCTAACTTGAACACCATCTCTGGAGGTGTAGCTCAGCCTGTACCGACAACAGCCAGCCCTAGCCCTAGCCCTAGCCCTAGCCCCAGCGAAACGTCCGATTCTGTGAGAACTACGGCATCCACTTCTCTCGACAGCACTGGCACATCGCCACCCTCAGCGCAGCGGAGCCCAGCACAGGAGAGTGTGGATAATTCACATCCCACTGTAAACACACGAGCAATCGCCGGCGGCGTGATCGGTGGCATTATATGCATCGTACTGATCGTCCTAGGCCTGTGGCTAGTACGAAGTCGTGCTCCAAGGGTACGTGTGGGAAGAACTAGTATTACAACGTCAGTAAAGCCGTTTACGGAGGAAAAGGAGCTCGGAGGCTACACACCAACTTCGCCCGATATGTTGCTCCAACCTCGAAGTATCAGCACTCCGACCGCGATCACCCCGTTCCTTCTTATCACGCCCTCCGCATCGTCGCCACATGAGGACCTCTCACTACACAAGCAGCGGCCCAGCTCCGCCATATCAGAGCACCCCGTCTTCCGACATCCCTCATCGGAATCCTCGTCTGTCACAGAGACGAGGTTAATGAGCAGTGTTGCTTCGCTGCGTCGGCATCTCGACGCGATTCGACGCGAACCTTCCCAGGCCATCTCCTCCGTGATATCACGCGCGTCGTCTCGACGAGCGTCGTCCAGAGCCGACGCTATGGGCAATACCCGCCCGCCCACGGAAGCGACACGTACGCTGCAGGAAGAGATGGCGGCAATTCGTGCTCAGATGCAACAGCTACAGTCGGAACAACGGTCATCAGCCGATAGCCGTTTTACCATGGAGGGGATGCTACGCACGATGACACTGATGCAGGCGGAGATCGACGAGCTCCGCACCGGCCACGGTGTGGATGCGGAGACGTTACCTAGCTATGCACCATAGACTGGATGTCGCTGTCTTCCCATTGCGAACAGTGGAGCAGGGAGGCTTCTACAAGTGCGGATACTGGTTTGGCAGTAAGAAATAGACTTTCCCGGACACGGTGTTGCTATCCTTCAAGTTTGCAGTGATCATGTGTAAGCCGCTTAAGTAGCTACCATGCCTACCGATTTTAGAATCCTAGACCATCTTTGTAGTCGTTGATATTGAACTACTCATCCTCCTTCCCTTAGACTCGTCGCTTTCTCGTCGCGTGGATTCAGTATTAAATCATGATCCATATCTCCCCTATTCCCGGTTAGTAGACCTACTGTCTTAAATCTCCCATGTGACGGGCGCGTCGAGTGCGGGACCGGACGGGAGACGCGGAGGGTCGAGTCGGACGTCGAGCGAGAGGGAATCCGAGTAGAGGGTGCCAGCCACTGGCGTTGCTTTNCTGAGTCTACCCAATTAACCAAATGTAGTGAAACAGGGGATCCGCAGATACCTACTTCATAATAAGCTACACTAGCTAATAAGGAAGATAGTATGTCAAAGTCCGTGCACGAGCCAGAGTCCATGTAAGTACTACGATTTGAGTCCTTGCCCGTAGGCGTGCTAAAATGGCCGTGTAACGGTCAAGCCGTTACATCCCACTTACGATGCCCCTCCCAAGATTCTGATTTTACGCGCGATTTGTGATGTACAGTTGCTATGCGTACCATCTACCATTTGATACGGTAAGATCGAATATCTGCGTTGAGCTGTCTATGATTGTAGGTATAAAAACGCTAGGAGGGACATGTGTAGTCATGAGTGTGGTTCTTACGATATCAATAACCAGGCAACACTGTCCGTGTGCTTGTATTCATAGCTTATCAAGGTCCTTATGTCTGAGCATAATAATGGCGATAGTCCGCGATATTTGATTCTGAGCTGATTGACTGTAAGCATATCAACGTCTTCTGTAATCATCTAGATGCGAAGTTTGTGCATTGAGATGAACGCACTTCATCGAGAAATTTGCCTACCACATTTCCGTGGGCTACAACTACGTGGGATTGTTTTCGTTTAAAATTTGATGCCGTCTTTAATTATAAACGGTCTGCTCAGATCATATTCATAATAGCGCTACACCTGTCTTTCTCCCCCTGATTAATTTTTCCGTGCTCCAATGAGCCGTTCACACTCCTTTGATAGTCCAAAGACCAGCCAAGTATCTGGGGGTCGTCTGCGAAACAGACAAGTAGTTGTTACTATTGTATCTACCATACATCACACTACCGTGACTGTTTTACACAGCACAGTACACAGCACAGTACATACCACAGTGACGGTAGGGGCTACTGGAGGTGCAACACCCGAAGCTAGTTCCACCCAAACCTCCGTATCACAGGCCGAGACACTTTTGCCCTCGTTGTTTACCAGCGAGGCCTCAATTGTCGTCCCCAATCCACAACCCACTTTGATCAGTACTCCAGCCATCGGAATACCATCACCAGTAGCTACTATCAGTGTAAAAACGCAGTCCGGAGGTACAACTACTCCTGGAGATGATAGTGCTGCATCTTGCACTCAGGCCTGTATTTCTGAAGTGGCGGGCCAATTTAACTGCTCTATGTACGTTATTGAGACGAGTTACAGTGTATAGGAATACTTACTGATACATTTAATACTTACAGGACAGACGCAGACAGCTCTGCGTGTTGTAAAATCTCCGCATTCTATACATCTGTACTGGCCTGTGTTACAGCAAGTTGCGAGCCGGATGTCAACGTTGGTATTTCCTCTACATGCACCATTGGCAATATACTAGCATGTATGTTGGATATATGTTTACTCCATTGGTAAATAACGCTGACAATGTGCAGCACCAACCGTTTCGGATCGTTCCCCTACATCATTGTTCAATTCTACAGTGACATTTCCAAGCTCCCAAACAATCTCGAGTATGAGCAGGCGCTCCGATGTTATCTTCCCCACAAACTCTCTACCCACGGCGCCTCCGACTCGGAGTAGTATTCCTGGAAGCCCTCACGAAAATGAACCAGGATTGAGCCCTAGAGAGATTGGGCTTATTGCGGGAGGTGCCGCTGGTGGACTCACAGTGTTTATCATTATCCTACTCCTTTTCTGGTATATTCGCAGAGGAAAGACTGGGCGACCTCTCTATCCTCGCTTGACGACAGCTACCGATGCGGCGCCCACTTCATCACAACCTCACAAACAGATCAAGGACGAGGTGTATCCTTCCCCCAGTATACCACTGCCCCTGCTCCCTGAGGTCAACACAATGATGGTTTCTCAACTGTCTTCCTCTCGTACTCCGAGTCAAGATATGCATCAGAGCGCCACAGTCACGTCGGTGGTTGGAAATACAGGACTGTCCGCCACATCTGAAGCTTCTGAGGAAGACAATAGGCCTCTCGATACGAGGATGCTACCGAACACGGCATCGACTGGAAACAGACCTTCAACACACACCAGTAACTCTGTAATGTCAAATGAAAAACTCGATGGATCTCCGCCTCTGCCCGAACAATTCGAGCACTCATCCAC
Source organism: Phlebiopsis gigantea 11061_1 CR5-6 (assembly GCA_000832265.1). Lineage (NCBI taxonomy): Eukaryota > Fungi > Basidiomycota > Agaricomycetes > Polyporales > Phanerochaetaceae > Phlebiopsis > Phlebiopsis gigantea. Next base: position 5,498 of record KN840636.1, on the reverse strand, counting down.
TTCCCCATCTGCAGCCTCACCTAGTATTGCCCTGGAGCCAACGCCTGGTCCACAATCCGACATTCAACATCTTCGAGAGCAAATGCGTGAAATGCTTGTGCAGCAAGCGACGTCCGCCCGTAATATGGCTCTCCTACAAGCAGAGATCCAAGACTTGCGAATTAACGGCGCGACAGAGATGCTGCCAGTTTATGCTCCTTAAAATACCAACCTCAGTATTCCTTGAGTCTTGATATGCACAGGAGCTACGCTGAATGCCGAGCCCGAGGCGCCGCTAAGTTATACACCGTAATTCCATGTGTGTACAAAACCCGATCATACGAGTACAGACTCGTCTGCGAACCCGGGAACATTGACTTGTATTTACATAATAGTCTGGAAATGCGCTGTACAAATATTTGTCAAAGCCCAGGACCGAGGTAGGGCCACAGAAAAGAGGGTGAATGTAAATGAAATGTATAGAGCCTAGAAATACCCTGCCTTTGTACTAAAGCCTGACATACTTCGGGGCCGAGAAGTACGACGCAATGGGGTTAATCGCAAAAACGTCCGACACGTCTGACACCCACACCCGTCTCTTAAACAGCTCCGGCTCGAGCGTAGTCGCATCTTCTTGGTTTGAAGTATGATGAACGCGCACTGTTGTTCGAGGCATGCGCTGCGCCAGGTATGTCGATAGAACGTCGACTTGATCCGACAGCAGGGTCGAGCCGCAGAGTACGTGGACAGCAGACAGATGGTGCATGTCCACCAGGATCGTGTCCACTGTCTTCCAGGCGAACGAGCTAACCGCATCAAATGTGAGGTTGGGGGAGACAGAGACAACAAGACGGTTGAGTACACGTGTCGGCTGCGCGAGGTCATCGGGTCCCGTTAGAGGCTTTATGGGCTTCGCTACGAAAGCAAGCTCGTATTCATATCTTGGCGAGTGATCGCCGTCACCGTGTGCCAGGCTATAATAGAACGCGTATTCACCTAAGACGACAATGAGATACGGCTTGAGAAGATCCAGGGTAGAAATCGAGCTACTCACTTGGTGGTTCCTGCCTTTGAATAATCGTGGAGCGGTAGTTAGGATCTGAAAATGTCCTGCATAGGCGAACAATCGCCATGACGTCTTTCGGCACAGTCGTCTCTTCGCCGCGCCTCAAGAACTTGAACGTGTGACCCATACTCGCTGCAGCGAACAACCACGCGAACGGCCACCCCTCCTGGCACTCTGTAACACGCACCCGCCGGATGGATGAAAACCCCGCCTTGCACTGGAGCATAGCATCCGGGTTGCTCTCGACGGTCCACGAGACGCGATACAACTGGACGTCCTCAAGGTACCGCAGTGCACCGAGCGTACGCAGGAGCACAGAGACCGACCGGAAGCGGTACGTCTCCAGCTGCAGGCTTGTCAGGGGTAGGTACATGTTGCCCCAAATAATGCGCAGAGAGAGCGGTACGATGGGGCCGTTGCCGCCTGTGCGGTTCTGATACGCGTATGAGATGCGGGAGACGTTCGGGAGCTCGTTTACGCAGAGCGATTGCGACGACTCTGGATTCGACATGCTACCAACTTGCTTGAATGTGATCGTCTGGATGTGCTCGCCTAGCCAGCCCGATGTCGGTGAGGCCAGGATGGTGTGGAGATAGTAGGGATCCGCGAGTCTGATCAGGATGAGGCGGTGAAAGAGGAAAGGACGACAGTGTGCCGCCCATCGTTTGCAGACCAGAGAAAGCGCTGAAATGATTCGCTTCAGCTTGGAATTGGATTGCTGAGTGAGCGAGGGCAGGATGCAGTCGATTACATAGTCGACAATCTCTCCGGGTAAGCGTGCCCACAGCATCGGTGACAGTCGGGCTGAGAGCTGATCAAGGACCTGATGGCATATATCCTCCAGCCCGATTTCGACAAAACTGGCTCTGTCATACTTTGTCCTGCAGATATAATCAGATGCGTGGTACCACCCTTACGCAAGCGGCATACCGTGCGACTTCAATCACATCCTCTCGAACCTTAGCCCAGTCGACTGAGGAAGTGTTCCATCCGCCCAAGAGGACGTCGAGGTCACTATGCCACTTCGACTCGATATTCTTGTCTTTGGCCATGAACACGGACGATTGCTGATGGTAAGACGAAAGAATGAATTCGAGCACAGGATCCAATCGTAGCCCTTTTAAATGTCGTCCACGGGTTCGCGGCGCCCAAACTGATGCGTCACCACAGTCGTTGATGCAGCAATTAACACTGGGCGCATTTAAGGCGGAAACTCCACGAGGCGAGGGTCTAAGTGTGCAGGTTCTGAGCGACATGCAGTCTTTTTGGTCGTAGCAGAAATACATACATTGGGATTATAAGCTCCTCGGGACGATGCAGCACAGAGATGGCGTCGAAATTTGAGATACTGATCCTTAAATATGGCAATACGGCAGGATTGGGGGTACGGGAAGCCTCAACATAGTGCGATGATGCGTAGTTCACAACTCGACATGTGGTAGTTGGACAAGCGCAAGAAGTCCTACTGCCGACGAGAATATCAGTGTATTCAAATTCGGCCTACGACGTACAGTCATGGGATGCTTCGGGAGTGTCCTTCATGGTAATCGCAGTTTTACCATGGGTCGTCTACTGGCTATCATAGGGCAGTAAAACGATCAGCCCGGAACGATTGAGTATCAGCAAAATTACTAACGTGTGTGCAACAAGCTCGAAGGCTACCACGTGAATACTCTCTATCCAGCCAATAATCTACCCGCCCACACTGCTTCAGAGTTGACTGAATCGAATGAGAGGCTGTGAGAGACCGAGATGACGAGGCGGTCGAGCGCACGTGTTAGCGGCAGGGGGTCCTCAGGTGCTACGGGAGGTTCCACGGGCTTTGCCGCGAGAGCGAGTTCGTATTGGTATTGTGCAGGATTGTCAACGTCACCTTGAGCGAGGCGATAGTGGAATGTGTAATCATCTATAGCAGTAACTGAGTCAATCTCAGCAAAGCAGGATGCAGGACTGGTATAACTCACCTCCGTCCGGCAGCTCCTGCTTCTGAATAGCCGTGGTGCGACACTTCGGATCCGAGAAGAGCTTACACAGGCGAACAACCACCATGACGCCCTCAGGCACAGTTGTCTCCTCGCCGCGCCGCGAAAACTTGCGCTTCTGGCCCATACTCGCCACCGCGAACATCCACGCAAACGGCCACCCCTCATAACACTCCGCGACACGCACCCGCCGAATGGAGGAAAAGTCCGCTTTGCACCGGAGCATTGCGTCCGGGCTGCCCTCGACGTTCCACGAGGCGCGGGATGGCAGTTTATTCCATCCACGGTACGACTTGATCCTCTCCTGAAAGAACATCAGTGACTACACAGGTCCGTAGTAATAAGCACCTACTACCAACGCCAGGCGCATGAAGAATGTCTACACCAAAGAAGAAAATTTTCATCGTTAGAGTGCCAGTCGAGCTCGGATTCCGAATCGGAGGATACGTGGGCGCCGAGGTTGTGGACGAGCTGATCATGGGCAACCTCGGACGCTGCCAACACCTCGGACGCTGCCAACACCTTGGACTCTTCCGAAGACCCCGCGCCGTCGGCCGACAATCCTGTCGTGCAGCCAAGAGCCGTTCTTCATCATTTGCGCAGCGCGGTTTTGCAGCGTCTCCTATCTAGAACTAGCTGGTCAGTATATGCACGTACATTGGATCCATAGTGGCTTACATGCTCGAGTGCTGCTTCTCCTGTAGCCCAGCTCGTCCGTAGCGTAGAGCGAAGGCCAGACTATGGAAAGGGAGGAAGGCGTTCCCTGACACTACCAATGCAAGGTAGACGAGCATATTGAACTAGTACCGCGCACCGTCCGGCTAGGAGGTCAAACGTAAACGCAACACACTGATGTTAAATGCATATACTCACTTTGTTCTGGTTAACGGCGCACACAGGTACGTGCAAACAAGAGTCATTTCAATGATAGCTGAGCCGCGAATAGCGTTTCACGTCGACAGACACACCATGTTGTGCGAGAGAGAGAGAGAGGTATAATGAGCAAGAAAATATCTGTATTTACAGTAAGTAGCGAGAGTGAGAAGATCACATCGTACAGTTAGCCCATACGGGTCGATGATATCGTACAATTATCCAGAAAGAATATGGTTGAATCTACGCCGCCTATCAGCACTATTACACACGCGCCAATGGCTACCGAGCACGCACCTAATTGCCACACGATAAAGGTACGACAACCACCAACGGCCTCAGAAACCTCCGAAAACCCACATACCGCCGCGTCGTCCTAGACAAGTCTTGTCCATATCCTCCTCGGAGATCTCCACCTTGAGCGTGGCTTTGGACTGGTTCTTGGACCACTGCACCTCGACGCTGTGGATCTCGAGCTGGACCGCGTTCGGGAGCTTCTGGGACTTGCCCTGGTGGATGCCGCTGAGAGTGCATCAAGAACGAGAACCGAGGCACGTCAAGAGGCTGCGCACCCGACAGTCCACTGGTGGCCCTTGAGCTGGTCGCGCTTGTACGAGTCGCCGAAGAGAGCACGAAGGTCCGTCTCGTTGGTGTAGCGACGGATCCAGACAGACGAGGTTGGCTAGAAAGTGTATGATGAGTATATTTTCCCGAGAAAGGTACGCAGCACAACCAACCTTGTTAGTTGGTGTGGGTTGGATGAGCGTCCCGCTGTTCCCGAAAACAAGCTCGAAGTCGGGCTGCGTGAAGTGCTCTTCTATCTTGACGGTGCGTACGGTGTTTTGGTACTTCTCTCCCTTTGCAGCCTTCTTAATCCTGTACGATTTTGTGTGAGACGATACGCAAACAAGCGAACGACGGATACGTACTGGTCGAAAAGACTCTTTGTCCGCGTCTTGACCGTCTTCGCGTCGGCCTTCGCGTCTTGCGCGGGCGCCGCAGTCGTGGCCGGACCAGCGACTGCATTCGCGGCAGTCTTCGGCGTCGCGGCAGCCGAAGTCTTTTGTTTCTTCACTGCACGAAGCTCGTTCTCGAGCTGAGCGTCGAGATTGTGAGTCTGTGGTTGCTACGTCACGCTTTTGCCACGCACCTGGAGGATCCTAAGCCGCATAGCCTCTACGACTTCCTTCGTATATGGGTAGGGTATCGGCTGAGAATAATCAGCTATTGGTTGCATTATTTCAGCGCGTGTTCGCAAGCTGGACATGGTTTCTGCTTACTGGAGTCGTCTCTGCCCCGCTTGCCGAGTACTACGTTCGTTGGCGGTGGGCTGAGCACCTGTACGTTGACCACGGTATTCGGAGCCATTACGGATTTGCGTCTCGGTAGAATACGTAGGTCCAAAGGAAAGCGAAGAGCGAAGGGTGAGTGGGAGGGCGGCGCGCAAATGCCAGTGTGGGAATACAGGCGTGATGTGACGTCACGCGCGAGGCGTGATCCATCGTTAGGCTCGAGCCAGCCGCCTTGGAAAAAAAGAAATGGATGGATGGATGGTAATACTTTGTAGGTATTCCATCTCACCGCTGCCATAAAACCTG
>KN840635.1:0-45770 GCA_000832265.1 Phlebiopsis gigantea 11061_1 CR5-6 | reverse complement strand
AAGTCGAACTCACCTTCCAAAAGCGGACGGACCAGGTAACACAATGTCTGATCCCATCAGTAGCGCCACCACGACAGCCCGACCTGAGTATTCTTAAACTCATTGTAGGTAAAGCAGCGGGAGTCAAGTCGGTATACGAACAAAGTAGAGTGCATTCCTTGGGCCATCATGCATCAATACATCATGGCTAAACTTCCTTTCCAGTGTGACAGCCGACGTATGTTCATCGCAGTAGACCGTACTATTCAGCCGCGCTCAGGCTGCGACTCGGAGCTCAGATACCTGCTGCTCAAGGATGGAAGGATAGTAGTTTGCACCAACGCTCGTGATACTTCCGACGCAATGCACCAGTGGACCCATCTGAGTTTCCCAGAGATTTTGCAACCCACGTAGTGAGTATTACCGTGATTCTAGTACTCACAGCGCCATTGTGAGATCTTACAACGGCTGCCGTGCTAGGAATATGAGCAGTGCGAATAATTGCGAGCGAAGCGAGCATACATTCATTGTGAACCCATTAAGCTTCAGAGGTTCGCAAATGGACTACAGAGAGGTACTGATGGTACACGAGTCCTCCTTCTGGCACACGGCAGTTCGCCCGAGGTTTTTTGCAATGGGCCCTGCGGCGCTTCGTTAGCCATAGCTCGCTCGCAGACCACGTGTCACTTGCCTGTCGGCCCGTCGACATATTTACACTCCGTGGTCGTCACGCAGTACTGGCCCTCGTACAGCAGGTCGTACTGCTGGTCGCCCCAGTGCCCCGCAAAGTTCAGCCAGCCCACATCCTCGCCCACCTCCACCGACGCGCCCACACCCGCGCCGCTCGCGACGCTGAATGTCTGCGTCGAGTTGTCGAACCAGTATCCGCGGAAATTCGTCGCCACGTCCCAGAGAGTGCCTGCGTCCGTCTGATCGTCGAGGCCAGGCAGGTCGTGCTGGTGCGCGCCGGTCGTCGCGTAGTTCGCGTGCGTGCCGTTCGCGATGTACGTGAGCGCCCGCCCGCCTGAGGCCGACGTCGTGAGGGTGCTGTATGTGTACGCAGAGCCACCGCTGTGCGCTGACAGGTAGATGTCCTGCGGTGCGCCATTCACGAAACGAACCATGGAGTGCTCCCAGTCTCCAACGTGGTCGCCGAACTGCAGACCAAGGTACTGCGGCGGAGCTTGTCAGTGACACTATCCTGCACATACGCGGAAGGATTTACGTACCGTAGCATGATCGTACGAGTAGAAGTAGAAGTAAAACGCGTCGACGATGCCTCCAGACTTCTCGACCGCGACAATGGTCGCAGGAGATGAAGTCAAGCCAGTCGAGTCTGGCTTGACGCCGCTAAGCCACGATGGTAGGTCCTCGATATCGTCCGTGGACGTCAGATACGTAGAGCTTGATAAAGAGCCAATGGTAGAGAACGTCACGCTGCTCGCGGTGGCGGACATGCTGATCTCCGGCTGCACATGCGTCAGATGTGTTGCGACGTCGGCAGGCTGGAACCTCTCCTGGGAGTGCAGGTACGACAGTGGGGCAAATTGGGTGACGTATGACGGCAACGCCGTTGTCGCGGGCGCCGCGATAGTGGGGGAAGAAACACAGGCCAGGAGGCAGGCAGTAAGGAGCATAGACCAAGACATTCTACGGGGCTGTTGGACCACGGTGACGTGTCGTCTTCGCAACCTGCAAGTACACCTGCTTTTTAACCGAGCAGACTCAGTACTTTGCAACAGCACATTGTAATATTTTGCATGGACAAGAAGACTTCATGTGCTGTGTTTGAATGATATGAGAAAGCATCCATATGACGAGAGGTGTACTCACGTTCGTGCACCGCACTGCAGAACGTAGAGCTTGACAGTTACCCACGAGGTCCTAGCCGCATCGAAGCATTGTTTACTTCAATGATACGGCCCAGCCAATGACGGCACTGGTCAATGAGCACGAGCAACCGCCTGATCGTGGCATCACAACTTGAAGCCTGGTAGCGGGAGGACTTCGTGGCCTCGCAACCGCATGGAGTGCTTCACGTGCGTACGCCAAAGCATGATCTAGGATTGTCTTCTGGTAGTATGTCAGTGTGTGCATCAGCGAGCATATGCAAATGTGGGGGTGATGTACGATGTTCTTTGTGTCTCGCTATGGTTCCCACATAAGCGTAGGATTGATGGAGTACATGTCCTGAAGTCATCTAAATTCAAAGATTTAGCCTGCAAATATTCGACTTATATGATGAGGTATCCCAGAAGGATAGATTACGTACTATAAGATTACTCGTCGATGCTGATAGAAGTTTGCACGCACTTTGTCACTTGAACAGTCCAGTTCTCAAAATGCAGTAAACGACAATTATCACATATCCCTACAAGCGGGAAGTGTAATGCAGAGAAGTTTATATCGCGGCTAGAGGGTCGTTCGAGTGTAACGAGTGACGCATTAAATGCAATGAATGGCGTACTACGATGTAGTAGTGAAGAGAGGAAATGTGTCGCCGTCGAGCGTGCTGAAACCGTGACGTGTTGTGATGATTGTGTGTTACCAAACTTGCCTCTCGCCCGCTGTGACAAGCGTCAAATGTCAGTGTGCTCCTGCGCATGGCTACAGTGACGTCTCGATCGTGCAAGAACCCTCTTTCTGGCATACAGCAGTCCGGCCAAGGTTTTTAGCAATCGGTCCTGCACCCCTCCATCAGCGACAGCCCGCTCGTGATCCATGCGACACTCACCTGTTGGGCCGCTAACGTATTTACACTCTGTGCTCGTTATGCAGTACTGGCCCTCGTGAAGCAGCTTGTACTGCTGGTCGCCCCATGCTCCCGCATAGTTGAGCCAGCCCACGCCCTCGCCCGCCTCGACCGATGCACCGGCGCCAGCACCGCCCGCGATGCTGAACGTCTGCGTCGAGTTGTCGAACCAATATCCGCGGAAATTCTTCGTCACGTCCCAGAGTGTGCCTGCGTCTGTGTGGTCGTCGAGCCCAGGCAGGTCGTGCTGATGTGTGCCTGTCGTCGCGTAGTTCGCGTGTGTACCGGTTGCGATGTACGTGACGGCGCGTCCACCAGAGGACGACGTCGTGAGGATGTTGTATGTGTATGCGGAGCCGCCGCCGTGTGCGGACAAGGAGATGTCCTGCGGCACGCCGTTTACGAAGCGAACCATGGAGTGCTCCCAGTCGCCGACGTGGTCGCCAAACTGCAGACCGAGGTACTGTGACGATGTTTGTGAACACTGCAGCACATATGATACTGGTGTATCAACGTACTGTAGCGTGATCGTATGCGTAGAAGTAGAAGTAGAATGCGTCGACAATTCCTCCCGACTTCTCGACCGCGATGATGGTCGCAGGAGAGGAAGTTAGGCCAGTCGAATCTGGCTTAACGCCGTTGAGCCATGACGGCAGGTCCTCGATGTTGTCCTTGGACGTCAAGAACGTCGAGCTTGAGAGCGACCCGATGGTAGAGAAGGTGACGCTGTTCGCCGTGGCCGACATGCCGACCTCCGGCTGCATGTGCGTCAGATATGTCGCGACGTCGGCTGGCTGGTACTGCTCCGTGGAGTGGAGGTACGACAGCGGTGCGAACTGGGTGACATATGACGGCAGCGCTGTCGCTGCGGGGGCAGCAGCAGCAAGGCGAGGAGCGCATGCCAGGACGCAGGCGGTGAGAAGTGTAGACCAAGACATTCTGTGGGACAGCGAGGCCACGGCGAGGGGTTGTTGACGTTCCTACAAGCATACGGGCTATTTGACTGAGCCTGTGATCTCCTTGGAGATTTCCGGGGTTCTGTCTGGATGATATGCCCAAGTGCCCATATGACAAGAGGCGTACTCACGTTCTTGTAATATACTATAGATCACAACGCTCGTCAGACATCCATACGGTCATCGAAGCGTCCTACGGAATGCATGATGGTATCAAAGACATGCGACGTTCGACGATATTTCACGTGCGTCGATCAGAGCGCGGTCGCGGACTTTTCGTAGTGCCTCGATGACTTTTGCGTGCATCGCTCCAGTTCAGACATACGGCCGTTGGACTGACATAATTCAGGAGATGAATTTGCCGGGTACTTATTATAGCAAATGGTTTCAGCTTAAACTGTGTTTTAAAAATACCAGATGAGTACATACTTTACAGCACACGTTCGAGCGGACATGACTGATGTTTATTCTCTGTGTCAGGCCAACTGAAATTAAGGCCACGATTGTATACTTGCTTCGGCAAGCCGTCTTGCGTGCTCGTAGGAGGGATAATACTTCAGGCAAGCTTGGGCTTGATGCTCCCTGAGGGAGAAGACCACGACGAGGACAGGCCACGGTAAGAATGAAATACGTGATGTGACTGTAACGACCTGTGATACGTCACGCGTCACGCTCGACGTTGGGAGGTGCGTTTGTTCCTAGCTATCAGCCATTGCCCAGCATCAAACGTGAGCAAAAATTGACACGAGGAAGTCCTGCTACTTCGTACGTATGGACTAGTATCTCTTTGTTGATGACGCTCTCGAACAAATCTGACCGTCTGCCAAACGCCAAGGATCATTGGCGCTCACATCTTGTCCTACAACCACCATCTACGCGTCTGTATACCTACGCTTTGTATTCTTCGTAGTCCCGCCGAAAAAGATGTCAAAGTCACAAGAAAGCTTTATGTTCACGGTGGGGAAGCTAGGTATGTATCATTCAACGCGAACTTTCTGGACGACCCGTACTAAAGTCGCGTAGATGCGGGCATGGCTGTAAGTCTTACCCTCGGCGCACGACCAGTCCTATGCATGACTAGCACAGGCGTAGATTCTCCTCGGCGAGAGGGCGCACCTCATCGAGTTCCCCTCGCTGCTGCTACCGCCCGGTGCGACGACCGGGTCCATTGTCAACATCTCAGTGCTCCAGAATCACACCGAGGAGAAGCGGCGTGACGCAGAGTTCTGGGATCTGCAGAGTAGCATCCTGGACACGTATGGAACAAAGGCTCCGGAAGCTCCCAAACTAGAGGTACGTCTGTATGGGTATCTCTGCAGCATAGGCTAACTTCACGGGAGCAGCTGCGCAACGTGACCCAGACATCGGTCACGCTAGAATGGGCACCCATTCAGCTTGCGACGGCGAAGCTTCGGTCACTCGACATATATCGCAACCGACTGCGTCTGGCGTCCATTCCCTCGCCGCAGAGCAACACGTCGACGAAATTGTCGGGCTTACAGCTCGACACAGACTACACGTTCCATCTGGTGCTGCGGACGACAGGCGGGACGTACCCGTCGAACATATTGCACGTGCGGACGCACACGATCAGCGACACGTCGGGAATCTCAGTGTGCTTCGGGAACGTGCAGGACAACCTGCTGCTCGAGAACGCGAAGATGGCGGTGCGGGAGATGGGCGCAAAGTGGAGCGACCACATCCAGATCGACACGACGCACTTTGTGTGCACGACGCCGGCGGCGACGCCCACGGGCGCAGAGGCAACCGGCGGGCTCGCGGGCGCGCCGGGCGTCGAGTACCAGAAGGCACTGCAGATGAGCATCCCGGTCGTGCAGCCGACGTGGGTCCTGGCGTGTCACACGGAGAAGAGGATGGTGCCGATCCACCCGTACTACCTCGGGGCGACGCCGTCTGCGCCCATCAACTCGGCGACGTTCACGCGCCCGCAGTCAATGTCGCAGGCGACCCTCCCGTCGCCCGCGAGCCACGTCACGTCGCCGACGAGCAAGGCCAACAACCGCCAGTCGATGCCGGCACCTGCGCGAGCCGTCGTGTCGCCGCCGTCGCAGGCTCCCCCGATCCGGCCGATTGAGCCGATGGAGGAGGAGGACGTCGCGTCGTCAGAGAGCGAGGCGGAGGCGGATGGGGCGGGGCGCACGCGCAAGGGCACGATGAGCAAGAACTTCAAGTTCCCGCCGTCGCAAGAAGCGACACCACCGCTCCCGGAAATCCCACCGACGGTGCCTGTGTCGTCGCGCCATGCGCCGTCAGACACGGAGGAGGTCGCACTCACACCCGTCATCGCAGCGAGCGTCGAGATGCCACCGCCCCCACCCGTAGACAAGGAGCGCTCCCCGGTAACAGCAGACATTGGGGACGACGAGGTCGGCGACACGGAGGAAATCTCGCTCAACTAAATGACTCTCATATTTTATTTCGTATACCATGCTCGCGGATTATCTTACAGGCTGGATGGGAGGATTATGTACATGTGAGGTGTGCTGACTCTCTACAAATGTACACTGTTACTACATGCGGATTGAGGAATATGGCGCACGACAAAGAAAGCGATTATTGACGGGAAGCGAAGAGAACACAGCTGCAAGTGCGTATGGGAAATGTGCGAGCAGCATCAGGGCGAGTGAGTTCTATCGCCGACGTTGTTCCAGCTTCCGTCGCTGCCATCGTCGCTCCCGTCGAAAGACGAGTCGATCTCGAAGTGGCCGTCAAACGAGCTCATGCTTGGACTGAACATCGCCGAGCGCAGCGACGGAGACAGGATCGCGAAGTCGCTGTCCCCGGTTAGGTGCATGCTCGACTGCTGCGGCGAAAGCAGGATCGGCGACGGCGAGCGGTTAAAGCCGAAGCTCGGGGAGAGCGGGTGCGTGTCGACCTCCATGAAGGGCGAGGACGCGGAGAGGGGAGAAACGACCCTCTGCGAAGCCTGCACGGGAGCGTTAGCAATAGCGGGCGACGTGGCGACGCGCACAAACGGCGAGCGCGGTGGCGAGGGGCTGCTGAGCGTCGGACTGCGGGCAAAGTCAGACAGTGCCTGGCGAGGAGACGAGCTGTGGCTCGAGGGACCGATAACGACGGGCGTAAACGAGCTTGCTGTAGAGGCGGAGCGCGCCGTGTACGTCTCCGTTACGGCGGGGCTCACGATGCGCGGTGTGGCGACAACGTGGCGGCCAGCAGGATTGATTAGCTGCGGCGAGGGTGTGTCCGCTGCGATAGACGTTTGCAATCTGGAGGGGTTGAAGGGTGTCCTCGGCATGGGGCTGTGTATAACCGGAGGAGCGGATACCTGGGTCATTTCGTAGAGCGAGCGGTTCCCCGGGGACAGGGGAGAATTATACGTTGACGATGCAGCGGACGCTGTCACCGTCGGGGAGATGGGATCATACGGGACGAAGACATTCGACTACATTAGTGTTAGCGAGCACATATAGTCAGGTCAAGGTTACGTACTTCGTCCAGCACACTAGCAGGTCGGCCCCTACGTTGACGAAGCGTGTTTTTCCCACTGCTGCTCTGCCATTCCGCCTGCTCGCTTGCAACGAGGTCCTGCAGCTCGACAGACATCTCCCCGAAGTTGTCTGGCCTCCCCGTGTCCGCTCCCGTTCCACGGACAGGCGGTTTGTCGTCATCGTCATCTGAATCTTGGGACGAAGCGGGCACTGGTGCAGGCTGCCTTCTACGAGATCTTCTCTGCCTTGTCTCTTGCCATGCCTCGACCTTGGGAGCAATGTGCGGAGTGTAGACAAACTGATGTGATTAGCTTCCGGTGACGTTCAAACATAGCGGACCTCACTTCTTTGAATGCAATCGCGGCTGCAAAGACGATGACAACGCCGGCGACAGCGACGTAGACGGGCGGGGGCATTGTGGTAGTCGTCGTTCAGAGTGGGACGCATGCGATAGCTAGGCGCCAGTATGTTGGGCGGGTGTGTACACAGCTATTACGTCTTACTTCTGCAAACGATATCACGGCGAAAATGTCTGGTTCATTGTCCTAAAAGAACGATTATTACAAGATTTGTATCAATGCGAGATTTAGGCTATGCATGGGTGTAAAGTCCGTTTCGTGCAGGAAATATGAGGAGATAGTCAGTCCAATACGTTAGAGTCCGTCCGAAAGGCAACGATGAGAATACTAGATGCAAACGACCCCGACGAACAGAAAGCAATGTTCAAGTGTCCACCAATGTCTATGATTGCGAGAGGATGTTGTCGATGGAGTCGTTGAGGAACTGCTTGCGAGTAGACAAGTCCGCCTTCGGGAACCTAGCTTGCATCGCTTCCCGCGCAGTTCTATAGAGAGATATCCGTCAGCTATCTGCATCAGATCTACACGTAGAAGAAAGTACTCACTTCTTCGTGACGGTCATAAGATCCTGCGTACTCAGGTACTGACGCAGCGCACTGATAAGCTCATCCTCGTTGGGGTTGGGGTTCATGCTCGGCGATGGTGTCGCAAATGGATTGACTGACGTCGCCATCGAGAACGTCGACATCGGCCGTCCCTGTCCCTGCAGACCGGGAGCCATCGGCGGCGCAAAGTCGCCGGCTTGCGACCCACTCGCGTTCGCACCGAACATGCCCATCGACATGACAGTGTTGCGCGGCGCCATGGGCATGGCCGGAGGCATCATCCCGTACATGCTGCCCGTGTGTTGATACCCCATGGGACCAGGCATTGGCATGTGCCCACCGTAGTCGGAGCCTACGACGGAACCAGGTCCACCGCCCATGGGCATGAACGGCATCTGGGGAAGGGCGTACTGTGACATAGCAGCTTGCCCGTCGTAGTGCGACATGTTGCTACCCGGTCCACGGTTTGAGGCATTTTTGTCAGTGAGGTTTGTGTCACGGTAATAGTCGCCGCCGCCCTGCGATGGGTGGAAGCTGTTTGGCGATGCAGCACGTGAGATAGGAGGGCGAGAGCGTGCCCTTGACTGCGCCTTGCTGCCACTGTACCCAGTCTCGTCGGAGTGGCGGGAGCCGTTCTCCCAGGCATCCGCCTCGTATTCTGCGAGGAGTATGAGTTGAGCTGGGAGACCGAGGCAAGTAAGTGCACGTACCGCTGAACTTCTTCATGGGGATCATAGAGTCGTCGAACTTCTCGTCTTCGTTCATGATGACCTTCTTGTTGCCACCTTCACCAATAACGAGACGCGTGTTACCCCAACTGAAGTCGTCCATGCACCAGAAGGAGTACATGGGCAACAGGAAACTCCAAACGGGATACCTGAAGACCGGCATCAGCCACTGCATTGAAGGAGGGTAGCAGGGTGACTTACGAAATGATGTAGACAACCATCCAACCGACCAACATGAATTCACGTTTGAGAATGAAGATGATGGCCTGGAGACCATACACAGCTGCTAACATGACAATGGCCAGGATGGGGAGGGCAGCTTTGTGTGTGGCGACGGTGATGATGAGGTAGAAAAGCTGAAGAAGATCTCAGTGGCGATCGTAATATAGTGAGTGACATTGGTAGCTTACGTAGACGACGGTTGAGGGTAGAATCTATTTAGAGTTCCGTTAGCGAAGAGTGTAGAAGATGAATGGGACCAACATACGAGTGTACCAAGGAGATCGATGAAGACAAAGAATCTCATGGAGAAACAGCAGAATCCGAATAATTCTGGGAGGAAGACTAGCTCACACAGGTTGTGTACCGTCGAGTTAATCCACCGACGACGCTGAGAAAGCAGGACGCGCCAAGACTCGGGGGCAATGGTGTGTGCGATGGCATCAGGAGTGAACTTGGTGCGGAACGTCGGGAAATGCTTCAGCATCAGCGTCGTCAGGAAACGATCCTCTCCCAGCGACAGCAAGTTCTTCTTGTGTAGTGTATCGACGTTGGGCTCCGCGTACTCCTCAATAATGCGGTTGGAGATGATGATGGGCCTACCCTTGTCCGCGGTTCTGATGCGATACATGGAGAAACACCCGGGAAGGCAGGATACTGAGCCGAACAAGCTCTCGAATGCCTTGGACAGATGGTGGGAAATATAGTACTCGTAGACCTAACCGAGTCTCGTCAGACAGGATCAAGGTAGACAAACTAGTAAGCTGCGTTACCTGGATCATCGTCCACCATGAGCCCTCTTCATTGTCGAGCTTCGTCTCACCACAAATACCGATGATGGTCGAATCATCGGCAGCCGATGCAACGAGACGGTTGAGAGAATCGGGCGTGACGGTCTTGATGATAGTTGATCAGAACGACAGTGAAAGAAATAGACAGTTGGATATGAACGTACAGTGTCGGCATCTACTGTGAAGATGTACTCGTAGAAAGCAGGATCGATGCCAATGACGTTGCGCATCTGGTGGTAAATCTCCAACTCCAGCGGGGTCATGGGAGCATCGAAGTGTACACGGTTGAGGTACTGCATGAGGAGAATCTGACTGTCCCGCTTTCCGCGATTGCCAGGCTTGCTGCGCTCCGAAGGCTTTCCGACTTTGACGACGACGATGTATCTGCAAAAAAAAACGGCTTAGAAGTGGACTGGTTCACATATCAGGATTAGCTTACGGAACGACATGACCCTCGAACTCGTACAGGCCAGAGTACACTTTACCGTAGTTGAGAGCCTTGGAACCTTCACCAACCGACTTGAACAAGAGAGGCTCAGGGTCGAGCTTGGGGTCCACGCCGAGGATATCGAGCACGATACGAGGAGTGGTACGATCGTTACCGGTACCAATGATGTTGCCGTCGCAGATAAGGAACATGAGCTTCCTCTTGTCGTCGTAGTTGAGGGCAGACAGAGAATCTATGGTACGACGAAGCGA
Organism: Phlebiopsis gigantea 11061_1 CR5-6; assembly: GCA_000832265.1. Classification (NCBI taxonomy): domain Eukaryota; kingdom Fungi; phylum Basidiomycota; class Agaricomycetes; order Polyporales; family Phanerochaetaceae; genus Phlebiopsis; species Phlebiopsis gigantea. The sequence goes on along the minus strand of KN840635.1, from coordinate 35,272 downwards.
ATCTTCGCCTTCCGTGTAACAGGGGATCTGGCAAATGACAAACTTGTCCAGCATCTCGGGATTGCGCTTTGGCGTAAGCTGCAGGGCCGCGAGGACTGTCACGGCATTAGATAAAGTTCAAGGGGATCCACGGCACGATACGCACACTTCAAGGCCATGGAGCTCATGAGGACCGCTGCTGCCGCCACCAAAAGCCAGTTCTGAACCTGGCACCGCGGCGTCTTTCGGAAATCGGTATCACCCATGTAGAACACGTTGTTGAGACAGTCGGTATGCTGTAGCCGGCTGGTCTCATCCATTTCCGCAAGTGCCGCATCCAGGTCTTTGGTGATGTCTTGGCCGACACGCTGCTCAAACAAATCGCTGACAGACTCATTGAAGAATTCGTATTGGGTTCCGAGGTTCAGGGAGATAGTGTTGAAGTAGTCGGTCAGATCGTAGACGCCGCTATGCCAGATACCTAGGTTGCTGTAGATGTCATGAGCAATGAATAAATTCACGAAGTGCTTCAAGCGTACCGTGGCGAGTTTGCATCATTTGCATCGTTCCAGATGTCCTTGCTGTCCCATACCATTGGACCTTTCCTGTACTTCTTGATCGTAGGCAAGAATCGCGATGTGTACCAATTCGATTGGTCCAGCTTAGTATTCTGAGCAGTCGCGAGAGTACCGGAAGTGTGTTGGGCCGTGGGGATGGTAGGAGTGAAGTTCGCAGGCCGGAGAGCCATGGTGTTATCGTTAACAAGACCAGGGCAAGCGAGTACAAGAGGCGGAGGGAAGTAACCAGTGAGATCCTGTCCAGCTAGTGCATCGAGTGTGTCGGCACCATTGCTTGCTTCACCCGAGATGTCACTGTGATCACCGTGGACGAAGTTCGAGACGTCATAAACGACTCCTTGGACGGCGACCCAATAGTCATTGCTTGCAGTGTGTTGTGCGACTTCATGCACAGTCCACGCCTTGTCGAAGTTGGGGCAAAGTAGGCGCCCGAACTCGACGATGTAGAAGATGACCACGACATTGAAGAAGACGATGAGCCAGAAGATGGTGAACTTCTCGCGCCAGGCGAGCCGAACGTCCGCGCGCTTCATTCGGCCCACAGAAGAGAGGAGGAATGAAGGCATCCAGAATGTATTACCCCACACGACCCATAGCCAGATGCGCCGGGTTCGAGTTGTTGGAAGCTCTTCGACAGCGTTCGGGGTGTCCTTGACGACGAGACCCCCACCCTCCTTCGACAGGTCACCTCCACCCGGCGACTGGTCGCCTTTCTTATCCCATTCGGAGCCCCAGCCTGTTTCGCTATATGCGGGAGCATCGTCTGCGACTTGCGAAGCTGAGAGCTGGCTGTTCCCGTAAGGCATGTTAGCATTCGGGCTCTTGTAAGGTGCACCATTTGAAGCAGTTCGCGTCAACAACAGGTTGTCTTCGCTGCCACCGTAGTATCCACCACCGGCATGGAGGGAGCCGCCGTCGCGCTGGGTGTACTCTGTGGCGTCGTCAGGCATGGCGCTCTCGTCGTCCTCGCCCCCGTTCATTAGCTTCCTTGCTTCCTTCTCTGCCGACCGAATAACGTCCTCGACCATCTTCCACGACCCGTAGGACAGCCAGATCATTCTGAGGCCGACAGTGTAGTCGACCCCTTCTTGCCAACCGTTTGCCTGCGCGCACTGCCGAATGCGCTCTGTCTCCGAGCCCTGCATGGTAGGCACGTAGGTGTCGCAGAACTCTTGCTGGCCCATGTCGACGATTAACTCATTCCTGCAGCGTACAACAATGTCGGGGAGTAGGAGTGAGCGTACTTGGAGCTTGACTCGTCGCTTGTCGAAGGAGTTCGGTGAACCTGAGTCATTGGGCCGTATGCACGACACCGTCCAGTGTTTTGTGCGGTCCAAGCTGTAGATGATCTCTGACAAGTTGTAGTTGATCTGAGTCGTCACAGGATAGACCTTGCTTGGGTCGAGGCGAGGGTGGACTTCAGCGGCAGGTGGGAGACTACCGTCGGGAGCAGCGATCGATGTGGCTTGTCGGAGAGGACGCGACGAGACCTGAGCTTGAACGATGATGCCCTCATCCTTGGAGTGTTTTTCAGTCGCGAGACTGGGGCCAGACATGAGTTTGGCGACAAACGAGTCCCTCGAGTTGCGTAGGAGAGTGACGAAAGCGGAATCAAGGAGGTCGACATCCTTCTCGACGAAGCCATGAACATCGTAGGTGACACTCCCGGCATAATGGTTGATGCCGAACATACGTTTCTCCGAGACGCCGGCCATCTGAGGGGGGTTCGCAACGTAGGAAGTGTGGGAGCCGAACCTCGTAGCGAGCTCCTGCAAGAGATCGTCATCTCGCTTGTCACTTCCCTTCCCCGACTTCGCCGCTGAGCACGCTTTGTTCATGGCACCAAGAATGCCAGCAGGCTTGCGATGCGCCCGTTCGCTAAGCTGTGCGCCTCTTAGAAGCTCGATGCAGGCGGAATTCTCCATTGTTGAGACCTCTGGCAGTGAGACGCCATCACCTGTCAACTGCGCGTTGAATCCAACCGAGTCCTCGAAGAGGTTGCGAACGACGTAGGAGTGCAGGATTTCGTCGGCGAAGTTCATGCAGAATTCGTCAAAGCCGTTCTGGCCGTACGCGGAGACGAGGGGTGCGGGACCACCGAGCATCATAGACGTCGTGCCACCGGGACCACGGGTCTGAAACCCTGGCTGGTCCAGGAGGACAATTTGCGTCTTCGGGAGGGGATCCTGAGAACCCGGCGCGATGCGGTGATTCGCCGTTTCCACGACGAACGCGAACAGGATGGCATACAAGTCGCGCACGAGCGAGTCTCGCTGCGCAGCACTTTGTGTCGCATTGAGCATGACCGTGTACAGCTCTTTCCGCACGTAGCTGGTCTTGTTAGTGAGGGTCTCGCCGAGCTCCTCCGACGATATTCCAAGAAGGTTAGCGGCCTGGTCGAGAACGAGAGGATTGGAGACGTATGCAGAAACGTCTCGTGCATCGCCTTCGCCAAACTGAACGTTTCCTAGGATGAGGATTGCGATGAGCAAGCCGAAAATAGACGAGATGTGTTTTGGCTTGAAGCCGAGAGTCTTCATAGCGGCACGCAACTCTTCCATCGCCATCGCATCGTCGCTGAACGGCCCGGCGGGAAGGCGATAACATCCGGAGGACGCAAGAAGAGCATAGTCTGAAGGGTCCTCAAGGTTGAAGCGGTCGCGCTCCTCGGGCTTGGATCCGGCGAGGAGCTGGTAGAAAACGTGGTACGTGCGCTCCTCGTGTGTAAGTCGATTTAGACGGGATTTCTCGAGACCGTATGTTAGGACCTTTCCACCTGATATACGGCCCCGCTCATTAAAATGCAGCTCGAGGTAACGGCCATGTCGCGAAGCGTTCGGATTCATGAGCGTCTTCGCGTTACCGAATGCATCGAGTAGTGGGGTTAGAGCCTGGAGTTGCTCCGCTACACGAGTCTCACGCTTTGAGTGCGACGAAAGCCTGAGTACTTGATTGACGAAGAGTTGTGCACTTGCAGTCTTGCCAGATCCAGTGATACCTCTGAGGCAGGGTTGTCAACGTAGGTGTGCGATGCAACAGGGGGTTGATACTCACCGAAATATGACCGACTGCGACTCGTTTCGTCTCCGCATCAGCAAATACACTCGCGCAGCGAGATCGTATAGGTGAGGTGGTAAGGGTGCGGCACCACCGGGGAGAGGAAGGCTCGTGTCCTTGTACGACCGTTCCTCATACTCTTGTGCGCTGAGGTCGTTGACGTTGGAAAGGGTTTTGTATGGATTTACTACGACAAAGTTTGTCGCGCCAATTCTAGAGTAAGGAAGATCCTGACGAAAACGAGCTTGAAGGATGGAGAGAATGGTGTCGTCTGAAGGATGGACTGTCGCAGACGTCGATGAGGACATCAAATCGGTGAGGTCACCCGACTGGATTGCCTGGGTTTGCTGGGCTGAAGAAACGGCAGCCATGACCGCAAATTAGGTCGTTGCTCGACTCAACGAGCTGTTCGTGAGGACCAGCAAAAATGAGGGAGAGGGTGGAGGCGGAGACCAAGTGAAATGCGTTACGTGACGGCGAGTAACCCCGCATCATCCAATCCCAAATTTGCTTACTCTATCAACACTCAGCCTCTATGAAGATAAGTAGAAAATTGATGTCTTGATGCTTTTTGGCGTCTGAGTAAGCTTACTTGAAGCCACATCACAACCGATTTGTTACTAGTTTGCTTTGCCTCCACGCACCACCCTGCGACATTTCTCACACGACGCGCAGGCCTTACTATCTTGTCTCTGATCGCACTTATTGCTTGCAAAATTTGACCGTGTCAAGACTGGATGGCAAGAATAGATCCTGAACATATCCCAGGCCACGCAACTGTTCTCACTCCATACCGTGGCAATTACACCCCGTCAGGCTATGCATCAGCGCCGTCCTCAAGAAGAGCGATACCACGTTCAAGTTATATACAAATAGCTGAGGCGAAGCACGGTGAGTTTGTACCGAGTATCGCATGGTCTCATTTTACCGGAGCATCCGACGTGTCTCCAGCGCAAGCGCACATACAGCCTTGCCGAACATTGTTTTGTCATGTTTCAGAAAAGTCGGGACTATCGCGATCACTGAGAGGGAGAAGAGGGCACCAGAATGGGCCAAACTACGGAGAGTAATCGCGACACGAATGGGTTTCGAGGCCCCACCCGCGCCAAAGCAGAATGTCGTTTAGTTCTATCCGTCGCGTTCAATTGGATAAAATCACAACAACAAAAATAGAAAGTTATCCCCCTCTATTCTAGCTTGCGACCGTGAATTTTACTTTACGCTCAAAGTGTCCCGGTTCCGTTCACACAAGCCATTTAGCAGTAATGATACCGAAAGAACGGTGCTGTGTTAAATGTGTAGTACATGCGATATACATACCCTACTTATTATCAAATGTATTTGAGATACTCTATGAGCGAATGAATTCGCTGATTGCTGCCTGGCTGCTCGTGGCACGTGCAAGGCCGGCATGCTTAACCGTGCGTTCAGATAGTTATGACAGCAAGAGATGAGGACCCAATTAATAACTGTCTCTGATTTTGATGGTTTATGTTGGAATTTCTTGCCGCGCATGTGGGAGTGGAACCCGCCGAAATTGCTGGAATAGGTATGACGTCGGAGGGACNAACTCGTGTCCAATAAACCCCGCGTACTATTATTTCTAACAGTTTACGCCATACTTTTTGTCTCAAAATTGCTGCTTCAGTACTCTGTCGTAGCTGCAACTTCGCGAAACTGTAAGCCTGGTCATCTGCCAGTGGCTACCTCAGGCTTTGTGGCGTTGGCGATCGCGAGTCGTGGCGGCAATCACCGAGACCACCTGTTCCAAACCCTCGTCATTCTCTAGCACTCAATTCTAGCAGGCTCCTCTAAACCACCGCCTGAACCACGAAGACACGCTAAGATGGCCACGGTACCAACTCCTCATCGAACACCCCTCCGCCGTCTTTCCCAGGGCTCTTTATTCCGACTCTCGCGCTCCGGCGCATACCCCGATGCGCCACACGGGCTTGGGTTTCTTGAACCAGCTCTCGGAGAACTACTTGACGAAGCAGAGGCACTTCAATCAAACGTGGAGGGATTGCGGAATCTCAGCGATGCCCTTTCAACGTTCAACGAAAGCTTCGCGAGTTGGCTGTACGTCATGAACATGAACGCATTGACCACAGATTGGCCGCAAGCACCGACAGACGCGAGTTTTGTGCTAGCAAAGAGGAGAGCAGGTGTGTTGTAGCTCCGGCTGCCGTTTGATAGGACTATGACGCGCCTGTGATACAGAGCAAGACGCGATTGCTGCCATGGAAGCCTTGAAGGCGGCAGAGCTAGCACAAGTAACACCTCCTGAAAACTCGTCCGTCGCCGAGAAGACATCGTATGGGAGTGAAGTGGACGGGGAATCTACCTATGGGGACAGCCCCAACACTATCTCCTCGACCACGACGTCCGCGCCGCCAAAGGGCATCTTGAAGAAGAAGACCACTGGAAAGCCGAAATTGACGAGCAAGGAGAAGAAAGAACGCGCAATCTCTATCGAGAGAATAGTCAACAGTCTACCTCTAGAATTCCGCGGAAATGACCCGAATCTCAGGAGACATATCGAGACAGTGATAGAAGGGTTCATGGACAGGGAGGGTCGTGGTGTCGGCAGTGAGTCTTATTGCGCTACTTTACCAGCTCGGATTCCACTAAATCTATTGCAGTCCTCGAACTGGTGAAACCACCGGACCTCAACCAAGCCCGAGTGAATAAATGTCTAATCGCGCTTGTGAATCGCAAGATTATCCGCAAAGATAATAGCACGGTATGTTCGTCACATCTGCCCAAGATGTCATGCTTAAAGCACGTAGGGCGCTGTTTTATATCACTGGCATGGACTCCCAGAATAATTCATTACCTGCATTCTTCTCTGGTTTGTAGAGATTCTGTCGTGAACGGCGGCCAGGGTGTTTCCGCACTTCCCCTGTCTGCGCCGCTAACTTTGAGACCCGTCGTCGCCCCATGGATAGTTCTATCGTTATCTACAAGGGAGGAGCGAACGCCTTACTTCTGTCCCTCCGATCGGCTCACTCCCTCAGCATATTCCGCCGCGCCTCTTTCCTTCCACCACTAGTCATCTCTGTGAGCATCAAGTGTATGTGTATATGCGTTCGAGGAGACACTTACATCGGCTGTCATGCGCACAGACTTCTGAAGGGAGATCCGCGGCTCATAGCCCAGTGCATCTCGAGCCTGTCAGATTGTCAGCAGATGGCAACATGGTAGACTGCGTTGGGCGAGTCAAACCTTGTTGATGTTGTACCACTGGGTTACGGTGGTGTACTGTACCACCTATACCGTGAACTCCGTAGAAGTTCCGAAAACGTTGCAGAAAACTCCTACGATGCGCGCGAGGAAGAGGGCCAGCCAACCCGGGATGGTTACGAGCCTCCAAGTCTTCAGGCGGTGCGCCGAGTTCTCACCACACCATCCGCGAGAAATCCCAGCCCGGTAGTGGCGAGCCGTTGGTCACAAAAGAACATCTGACCTGCGACGGGATGTGGGTGCGCTGCTGTGTCCGTGGCACAGAGCGCGGGAAGACGGTCGGCGGCGAGGAGATGGGCGTCGTCAACGTTGCCGGCGTACGACCAGCTTACCAGTTGTTCCGATCCGGATTTTGTGCTACCGTCCTTTCAGGTCACCGGTCAGCATCCAGACGGGGCATGAGCTGCTGATCTCTTGAGCCGGAAAATGGAAATTGGTATGCATAGAAGAACGAAGAACGAAGCGTAACGTTCACCCTATCATTCCACATGGCCTCAGCAGTACGCATGTTGTTCCCATCTTCAGCAAGGACAAGCTTTTCTCCTATGGCTTTTGTGTGGTGCTGGCACGTCTCGATGATGGTCTTGGTGCCGTCCACGTTTACGTGACGTTGAGGTGGTCTGGCGAGCCATGGAGTGAAATATGCAGGTAGCTTGAGCCTTACCTCCTATTTAGCAACACAGAACTTAGCAGTCGAGACTCGAAAGGATCTGCGTACCTGTTGGAGCACGTCCACAAATCCCGTCATGTCGCATCATGATATGTCCCCGGTGAAATATTGTACGCGCGCGTTCCTGTACTGTGGTGAAGGCTCTTTCAAGTCAAAAACGAATACGTGCTGTTCTCCCCGCTCGACAAGCGCATTCACTATGTAAGAAGCCCGCACCACCGAGGACAAGGTAATGCTATGAGGTTTGCTGCATGGTTGAAGAAACAGTGATATGTAGCGCAAACTGTGTGTTGGAGCTTGAGCTTGAGCCTTAAGGATGGATGTGTGCAGTAGCCCCATGATGGCGCAGATCTAGTTTGTGCTCAAGAATCATGTACTCTGAATCCGGGCGGCGCTGCGATGCCTCTAGTACTCGTGGGCGCATCAGCGGACAAAACACAACAAAACCGTCGACGGTTGGGATTGTGGCGTTTGTTGACGTAGTTGGAACTGTCCGACTCGGAGATAAAGCGACAGAAATCTTCCTGCAAAATCCACAGAATTGATTCGGCTGTGCTAGTGTTAGTAAGTGTCAAGCATATGCTAGGGCCGTGGTGACCAGTATGTATGACCGTATCCAGCCTGGAGATGCAAACATTACCAACATAGCACAATAATCGCCTCTATTTTGGTACATGTGAACAGTATAAGGATTGACGGCAACTTGTGATACAACCCCCCTCGCTGATACACCTGTCAATTCAGCAGGTTTGAGCGGTTGGAGCGCCGGACGTTCTCTGTGCATCAAGTCAGCAATTCCGGCGAAATAGAGATTTTAGATTTTGTATGCACGCAGTGTGCATTAATATATAGTTTATATGCAAATATGAGTCACAGACAACAGGGACAGGGTCCTATTTTCTGAGTCGTACAAGGAGATACTCAGGCTTACTGGGGTACCGCACCTATATAGATATGCCTGAGATGACAGGTGAACCAGAAAGGGGGGTGTAGCACATATAATCCAGGCACTAGTACTGTAGTTCTGGCGAATGATATCGCTGTTTCGTAAGTGTATCATGAAGTGGTGGGGCCGTGCACGTCGAAGTCGAAGTACTCTGTAGACGCCAACGCCACCAGGGAGCCGTGTCCATTTTTGGTCGCGCACGTGGCCAGTGACTTTTCTGCTTTTCCTCCATGACCCTCCCCACGTCCGTCGCGGGCTTCACACCTATCCCAATCCAATACTCGTCTTCATCAACACATGTTCTGTATGCTCGGCTGCATACTGGCTCCAAGAAAGGCCTCGGAGACCGCAAACAGACTCACCTTCCCGAAGGACGAACGCTTTTTCTTGTGAACGTGCCGCCAGATGCCACCGAGCGAGAAGTCATGCAGTTCTTCAAGAGCAGCGGAACGGTGGAGAGGGTAGTCTTTGAAGGCGAGGGGGAGACTGCTGAGGAGCATGCAGAGGGTGACGAAGAGAGCGACGAAGACGAGGAGGACGCTGAAAACGAGCAAGAAGCAGACGAGCAGCCGCATAAGAAACGGAAGCTGGCGAAGGGCGCGAAGCCTGCACCTCCCCCGCAGGTCGTCCAGCTTCCTCTGCGCGTTGCTCGAGATCTCCACAAAACAGGACGTTCTGCCCATGTCATATTTCTAGATGCGTCCTCTCTCTCGCGTGCTCTCTCTCAGCCTTCAAAATCGCGGCCGTGGCCGCGAGACCCGGAAGCTCCGACCGGGCTTGCACACTACATGGCTCTGTACACTGCACTGCGCCCTCCGCTAGACGTCGTGAAAGCGCATGCGGACTCTTACATGGATATGTACGAGTATGACCAAGCGAAGAAGAAACGGCAGAGCAAGTACAAGAAGGGCGAGGCCGTCGTCGACGAAGACGGCTTCACGCTCGTCACGCGTGGCGGCGCGTACGGCCAAACTGTGGGAGGCGGTGTTAGCGTCGCGAGTACGCGGTTTCAACAGACCGGGTCCGCCTCGAAGCGGACCAGGAAGAACAAAAAGGAACCGAAGGAGAAGAACTCTTTCTACGCGTTCCAAATACACGAGAAGAAACGAAAAGGTGTGTGGTGTGCGTGCTCTAGTTGAAGCAAGCGGGCTAATGTCGTCTGTAGAGCTCATGGATCTCAAGAAGAGGTGGGAGGAGGACAAGGCAAAGGTCGAGAAGCTCAAAGAGACTCGGAGATTCCGGCCCTACTAGTACCTCTCATGGTGCGCAGACACCTGCTTCACCTTGTCTTGCGCACACAGTGCTCGCACAGCCATATCCCGCTCTCCGTCACCAGGTGCATCATTGGCGCGTTCGCCGTCTATCCATCATACAAGGTTCCCCACATGCCGAACTTTCGTGCTGCGCGAACCCCAGACTGTCGTCCCTCCGTCTTTCAATTCAAGTGTCACGGAGCGCTCCCCTGGACGAGCATCGAATACTGCGCAGCTCACGCCACGAACTGTCCACGCGAGCCGAGTCCGACCGTGAGCGGCCTGCTCCGGTCGCAATGATTGAAAGCGCAGTTCCTCGTCTCCGGAGTGTGTCTATCACCAGTACAGCGTCAACTGCCAACAAAGAGGGTTAATTACTATTGGACATCGGAAGGATACGGCAGTTGGTGCAGTGGTGGGTCGTGTGGCCAAGGCCTTTGCACGTCGGACAGCAGAGAATATGTGTCTCGGCCAGATCCGTGTGTGCACAGGACTTGGACTGCGCTTTGGAATCCGGGCCTCTCTCGCGCGGTCGTACAATGTCTACGCGCCTATGAAGCAGAGTAAGTACGTTGTGCGGTACGTACGTACGACGGCGTATCAACCTCGCATCTTCATTCTTGGGTTGCCGCATCCGATTAGCGTCGACCCTCGCCTTGCTCCATGACCGCAGGCGGCCTGGGCGGCGCTGTAGCCAGATAGCAGCTCGACGGCTGGACCGCCGTTGTCGGCGCTGTTGGGGCCTGATTCACTGCACCCGCACTCCCATGCACCGGTTTGCGTCCAACATCAGAACCCTTCGTCATGGGTTACTACTGCGCACTGGATCATCTTCGTCCCTGTGGCCTCTAACTTATGTGTGACATGTTTGATATATATGCGGATACCGAGGAAAATGCGGTGGCAACGAATGTTATGGTTGCTCCCAAACGCTCCTTAATTGTGGGGAAAGGTAAGATGCCCATGGCTTCACCTTTGCTGCTGTAGTAGGGCGTGGGACGTGAACCCTATGATTGACATTGAGAAGGACGTCTCGTGTTTGGTCTGGAGGAATGGGTGAGAAAGGCTGCCGGTAAGCCGAGCAGCCTACGATTAATAACCGGATGTTAAGTCACAGTGTTCGACCTGCTCTCGACATCTTGTAGATACAACACAAATAAATCGAAGGAACGTACAACTAGATGTAAGAGCACACTGGCAACATGCTCTTTTCTCGCATATCCCGGCGCTGGGCCCCACAAGAGAGGTTGCCGGATATTCCTAAATGAGACTTACATTCCTGAGCACAGCCTTCTGACCACATTCCCCGGAATCAATCTGACCTCGATCTCAACGCTCACGTCGGGCTGCGGAGAGCACAAGATACACCACCTAGCAATATGCTCCAAAAGACATAAAAGACCTCCCACGAACTTCGGTATCTCTCCCCCATTCCCTGCAATCCCCCACCGGCTACAAACTGGCCAACTTCGAGCTGAACACCCGGAAAGATATGTCGGCGCCGTACGACCCTGCAAACGATACAAAGTACCGCCCGCCCAGCCAGGGATCAAGTTCACGTGGAAATGTAGTAGATCATAACGCCCCGAACGGTGAGTACCGCCGCTTGACCCTGAACCAGCACCATGAGCTCAACGGGTTCTGCAGTCACGGAAGAGGGCCCTGCCACTTCCTCCGTCGGCAAGAGGATGGCAATGTCTGGCAATGGTCATGTCATCAAGGTACAACCACTCAAGCGTAGTGAGATGCAAGTGAGTGAGGGAACTCAGTCCTGTAGTCTCGCAGGCTCATCTGTGGTGTAGCCCTCGTACGCTCAGGATCTCGGTACAACCGAGGTAAGTTCTATTCACGCCTTGCTGTAGGTTTATGCGAACTCAGTTTGTTCTAGGTCACCCATGGATTCTACGGTAGTATGCTTCAAAGCTTAGGCGCATGTGTCGGCTTTTGCGGCGCTATCCCGTGCTGCCCGCTGCCCAACCCATTCCGCAACGTTCAACAAGGTGCGTGGGATACAGTTTGCCGATTCGTGCGTGTTGCTCACAGCCGTACAGGCTCGGTCGGCCTAGTCTCGCGGTTTGGACAGTTCTACAAGTCAGTCGATCCTGGCCTCGTCCAGGTCAATGTCTGCACCGAGTCTCTGCGTGTTGTGGACGTCAAGATCCAGATCAGCCCCATTGGCCGACAGAAGGTCATCACGCGCGACAACGTCGACGTCGAGATGTGCGTCACCTCATAATACAGTTCGCAAGCTGCGCTGACCATAGAGGACCATCAGTGACTCCGTCATCTACTTCCAGATTACGAGCCCCTATCGCGCAGCGTTCGGCATCACTGACCTGCGCCAGGCCCTCATTGAACGTGCGCAGACGACCCTCCGTCACGTCGTCGGTGCGCGCGCCGTGCAGTCCGTCGTCACCGAGCGCGAGGCCATCGCCTTCGAGATCGCCGAGATCGTTGGCGACGTCGCGGACAAATGGGGCGTCTCCATCGAGGGCATCCTCATCAAGGACATCATCTTCTCCGCCGAGGTCTCTGCGTCGCTCTCATCCGCCGCGCAGCAAAAGCGCCTCGGTGAGAGCAAGGTCATCGCCGCTCGTGCCGAGGTCGACGCCGCGCGCCTCATGCGCCAGGCTGCGGACATCCTCGCCAGCCCCGCCGCCATGCAGATCCGGCAGCTCGAGGCGCTCCAGGTCATGGCTAAGACCGCGTCGAGCAAGGTCGTCTTCGTGCCTATGCAGCTCCAGAGCGACATCATGGGCTCAGGGTCGGGCTCCAGCGGCTTGCGCAGCGCTCTCCAGGATGAAACGGGTGAGGGCGTCGGCGCAGTCGGTCGCGCCGGTCTCCTGACCAGCATGTCTCAAGTATGATCGTCTTCGTTGAAGTTTCTCTGAACGTACTTCATGATCCCTATCCTATGAGATTCCCACTAATGTCAGTTACGACCTTCGATACGCTTTGGATCGTTGCTCCTCGATACCTTGTACTTGTATTTTATGCGTGCTGGATTACTATTGTATGTCGACCATATCAAAGGACGTATACGTGATTAATCAAGAAATTGTAAGCAAGTGCTACTCACAGCGGCCGGTTATGTCAGAAACATCCTCTATTCATCACCGGTTCACCCGTGGTGCGTGGTGCCTGGTATCTCTTGCGGTCAGTCGACTGATATGCGATCATTTGCAACGTCTTTTACCTCGAGTTAACTTCGAGTCAAAACTTAGCGTCCATCGCGTCGTCCGGGGACTCAACAAATCAGAAGAAAGAGAGGAAGGCTCGCTACAGCCGTGGAATCGCTATGAATTCTCGTGTCAGTGCATGCATGGGATGCCTTGCACACGAATAACTTCTCAGGAACTGGGAGCGTATCTTTTTTAAATTAAATCTACATGTTTATAATGCTACGTGTTGCCAGTGCGTACGCGCGTAATGTACACATCACTGGGAGCATATCGTCATTTACAAGTTGTCATACTATGTTCGTTCTTTCCTCGATCATCAGGATGAGCTGATTTGCTGGAGAAGTGTACATGACAGAAACACTTACTGTAGTATTATTTCTTTATCACAACTCAGCGGGAAATGTGCCAACCCCGATTATAAACCATCTCGAATTAGCAAAAAATACGACTTAGCTCGGATCGGCATTTGCCGATCACCAACTTTCGGTATGCGCCGAACGCCACCAAGTCTTCGACGGCGGGGTTTCCTTCCACCATCCTTCTCTCACTTCATCGCGCGTTCTGCCGTTTTTATAACAGCTATACTCACCGAGCCCTATCGGCTCTGACTTAAAGACGGCCGAAGTTCTCCGTACATCGAGGAGTCATGGGATACGTGTTTCGCCCATTCAATTCAGTCCCCGACGTTCGTACTAGTACTCCATACTCACGCTCAAATGTCGTATACGAGGATAGAGCTTCTGTACTCAGGGTACGTGGCCCCATTTATACTCGGCGGAAGCATCATGTGTAATGTCTTTCGCAAACACTGAACATCTGAGTATAAGGTTTGATAGCGCAATACGCCTGAATGTCCACGGAAAGTGTACCAAGCATTGTCTGATATTCATGTGTACATATTTGTACGGCTCATATCAGACTTAGGAGGTAGATATGTCGGCCAGAACATCTCCTCTCCAAGCAATCTCGCTTCGGCAGGAACTGAGACTTTACACAATGCGATCGCCGTAGGAGAGTCTTTCCAGTTCAGGTGAGTAAGTATATCACTCGTCATCGGCGGCGTAATCCTAGTGGACTTATCAATGTCTCAGTCATACTCTGGTCATCTGATACTTGAAGCGCTGCAAGAACTCGCAGTCGTGTCGACCAGAAACACTATTCTGTGACTGCTGCGTGAATTTGTATGACCTACTGGTCTCTCCAGACGTGCTGTCCAGCATCTACGAACCGGATCCGTGAAGCGAAGGCGGATAACCCAGCCACATGTTTTCTACACGCTCCACTCATATTCTAAAGGGCGCGCACTGTGGCACGATTACTTACTTTGCAAAGTATTTTTGGAGGAATTAATCACAAAGGCCGTCCGAGATGACGGACACCTGGCCTCCCCTTAAAAGACGAACTTGAACAACACTTCCGACATCCCCAATCACTCCTCTCATGGCAGCTACAAGACCTGGACGACTCGAGGGCAAGGTCTGCATCGTCACAGGTGCTGGTCATCCTCGTGGTATCGGGTACGTGCTCGCTGCTCTTCTGCATACATTCATCTCGGGTGCTTATGGCTATTCTCAGATGGACAACGATCAAGCGATTCGCAGAGGAAGGTACACACTCGGTCAACGGCTGGTATATACAGCCTTATTTTCGCTCGTTCGCTAAATGTTCGCGCAGGGCCCCGCCATATCTATGCGCTGGACTTTGAACCTAAGAACTTCGGTATTCTCGAGGAAGAAGCACGATCGAAGTTTCCGAACACAAAGGTTGGTGGTTGAAATGATACGAAGTATTGCGACTAAACACGCATATCAGGTGACGTTCGTGCAAGTCGACGCTTGCGATGAAGCCGCGATTCAGGGTGTCTGCGAGACTGCTGTCCAGCAGGAGGGTAGATTGGATGTGTTCTTTGCCAACGTACGCGATTGATCTATGAACCAGCTTCGTGCTAACGCAGTGTGTATCTAGGCCGGCGTTCTCGGAAGCCGACACGATCTTACCTGTGAAGAAGAGACTCTTGAGAACTTCATGAGGGTTTTGAAGAATAACGTTGCCTCGTGCGTGTCTAACTATTGCTGCTCTCTGGCCCCGGGTATGATATCATGATAGATCGCTTACATATTCTCAGGCAATTTTTGGCATTGAAACATGCCCCGAAGTACATGACGAAACCAGATGACGCCAAAGGAAAGCCGGTTGGTGGCGGTAGCATTGTCCTTACTGCGTCCAGTGAGCATTATTGTCGTTTGCGAAACGGCTCAAGGAAACGAAGAAACCTGTGCTCATACCTAATATAGTCGCAAGCTACCGTGGAGGTCTGGCACCTGTTGCATGTGCGTTGCTGATTTTATTCTTCCCATTGCATTGTCTAACATACACCGTTCCTGATAGACACAGCTGGAAAGGCCGCGTACGGAGTCGGATATTTTTTTCACGTTTCGATTTCACTGAGTTTGCCTGTGTAGGACCGCGAGTATGGCGCAGAGCACCTCCGTCGAGTTTCTACGCAAGGGCCACAACGTTCGCGTCAACGCTGTGGCGCCTGGATTTATGAAGACCGAACTTATTCCTGGGGGGCATTTCACGCACGCTCGGGAGGTCGTTCCAGAATATTTCGAGGACCCCATTTGTAGGCGTCCTCTCCTCTAGGGCCACGACCTATGGACACTGATTGAGTACAATATAGGTATCGCCAACGCCGTTCTGTACTTAGCTTCTGGTACGCTTACTTCTAACCTAACCCAGAAAGAGTTGAGGTGATCCGTGGCTTTGCAGAAGAAGCTAACTTCGTCAATGGAGAGACTCTCGTCGTTGACAACACCTTGATCAACGGAATACGCCTCGACAAAATATTCCAGTGATGTATCCAGGTGTTCATGTTGTACATAAACCCATACAACGTTATCCTCTCCGTTAACCCAACGTTTAGTCTGTCAGGTAAAACTCTACCGTCTCGCCATCTTTCAAAAATGTGAACCTTCGACAGCAAACCAATTTAACCAAAAGAAGCTATAAGCTCATCGCCCTCGATGCAACTCGCCGCATTCCACGCTTTCTCAGGCATGCAGCGTAATATCTAGTACGCGCAGAAGGCTTTGAGCAACATGGCTCGGCTCCGCCGACCACTCAGGGCAGCTTGTCACCCATAGCAGCGGCGATGTCAGTACTGGTGGCAACAGTGCGGTAAACATATCCGCCAAGGCTGGCGAACGTAGTGCCTACCTTCTAGTGGGCCTTCCAATGAGTTCTATGGTCCTGCTTGCTTAATTTATCAGTGCCCACCAAATCCTCTTGTGATAACCAGACCTGTCGGATATATTGGCGTAGACAACGTTTCCCCCGACTGAGCCCGTCTCCTCTGGTGTGACGAGAGCCGCCCTATATGAAGTCATTCGCATTGCCGAAAGAAACCAATGCATTGGTGGGGAATTTGAGTCAAGGGGCCTACCTCAAAGGTCGCGAAAGGGCGGGCAAGGACAGCAACTCGGGGCACCTACGTCCGAAAAGGGAAGGTATCCAGGAACGTCTTCTTGTGCGCATAGGCTTTCAATCGCTGGTCGTTGCGATGGCTGCTTTCTACTAGTGAGTTGAAGAAAGTGTCAAAGATGCTCGTTTCATTTGCGCTGCAATTGAAGCCCAGAGTCAGACAATGGGCTTCGCCGATACCAAGTTTTCGAAGGGAAGCATGAACGAAGCGGGTGGGTATTGTGCAGTCTGTGGAGAGGCGAAGACATTTATTACTTCAGGAACCCACCGCTGTGAGAGCCCGGCCGACCAGACGAGACAACTTATCGTCCAACGACCCCCTGACATCAAACCTCGAATCGCGTGTCCATCATTCATGCAGCATGCATGACGGGCGAACAACCGCTCACAGGTTTGACCACGTAGACAGCGTCTTCAGCTGATGCTCTCGGCGAAGACAGCGTCGGAAATGTTTCTGGTCAGTTGGGCAGGGATTGCCTCCGTCGGGGCGTTGTCGAGCGTCGTTCGGATAGTTCTCGCTCTACCCGATGTTCACCCGACAACGAGTAGTCGGGGCACAGGGGGAGAAGTAACTGGGAGAGGTCTGGTAAGAGAGTCCACGTCCAAATGTGGAAGCAGAAGCGGTGCTCGCCGAGGCTAATCTCTCAAAGCGATGCGAGATAGGTACACAGACTGACTAAGACCGAGCCTGGTGACACGTCGGCTGGAATGCTAACTAGACGCCCAAATATTATAAAGTAGAGCGTCGGGCATGGGCCTTCACGACAACCCTGCTCCCAACCTCCATCTCGAGCACCCAAAAATGCGGTTCCAGAACGTCATCTCGACCGCTTCGCTGCTCGCTCTTGCGTCCGTCGTGGCAGCGAGCGACGTGCTCGACCTCACTCCGGACAACTTCGATGACACAGTCAACCCAGAGTCACTCATGCTCGTCGAGTTCTTCGCGCCGTGGTGCGGTCACTGCAAGGCGCTCGCGCCTCACTACGAGGAAGCCGCGACGGTCCTGAAGGAGAAGGACATCAAGCTGGCGAAGGTCAACTGTGTCGACGAGGCGGACATGTGCCAGAAGAACGGTGTTCAGGGCTACCCGTAGGTATCCACATTAGAGCATGACACGTGGGTCTAATGTACCCACCATAGTACTCTGCGCGTATATCGCAACGGCGAGCACACACAATACTCTGGCCCGCGGTCTGCAGAGGGTATCATCAGCTACATGACCAAGTGAGTGCAGTAGCGACGGCGCAAGCCTTCCACTAGCTGACGGGCACATTAGGCAATCCCTCCCAGCTGTTGGCAGCATCACAAAGGAGACCTTTAACGCGTTCAAGAAGGCTGACAAGCTCGTCGTTCTTGCTCTTGTCAACTCCGCCTCGGACGCTCTCGCTGTTGAATTCAACGCGACCGCGGCCAAGCACCGCGACGATTTCCTTTTCGGCTTGACCACCGACAAGGAAGTCTTCGAAGCCGCAAGCGTCACTCCTCCTGCTGTTATTGTCTACCGTTCCTTCGACGAGCCTGTTACCGAATACCCCTACCCCATTGCCTCCGCCACCACTGCTGATTTCGAGAGCTGGATCAAGGATCTCGCGGTCCCCGTTATCGACCAGGTCAACGCTGAGAACTACCAAGTGTACGCCCAGAGTGGCAAGCCGCTCGCGTACCTCTTCCTCGACCCGACGGATGAGAACAAAGACGAGTACATCAACCTCGTCAAGCCCATCGCGGCCAAGTACAAGGGAAAACTCAACTTCGTCTGGATCGACGCTGTCCAGTTCGGCGACCACGCTAAGGCTTTGAACCTTCAAGAAGCCAAGTGGCCAAGCTTCGTCGTTCAGGACTTGTCTAATCAGCTCAAGTACCCCTTCGACCAGTCGGCGGAGCTCACCGAATCGTCGATTGGCAAGCTTGTGGAGGCGTACCTCGATGGCAAGCTCGAGCCGTCACTCAAGAGCCAGCCGATCCCTGCGGAGCAGACTGAGAGCGTGTGGGAGTTGGTCGGCAAGCAGTTCGATGAAGTCGTCTTCGACGACAGCAAGGACGTCTTCGTCGAGTTCTACGCGCCATGGTGCGGACACTGCAAGCGCTTGAAGCCAACCTGGGACTCCCTCGGCGACCGCTACGCCGACGCCAAGGATCGTCTTGTCATGTATGTCGCTCTTCTCTATCGCGTGTGCTGGACAACACTAATCGCTCTACTAATAGCGCCAAGATGGATGCGACCGAGAACGATCTCCCACCAAGCGTCCCCTTCCGCATCGCCGGCTTCCCCACACTCAAGTTCAAGAAGGCCGGCTCGAAGGAGTTCATTGACTACGACGGTGACCGGACGCTCGAGTCCCTCGTCGCCTTCCTCGAGGAGAACGTATCAGCCCCGGTCGAGAAGAACGAGACTGCTGTGCCTCCGCCAGAGTCTCCCGAGTCGGCGCAGGAGCCCCTCGTCGAGCACCACGAGCACCACGATGAGCTGTAATTTATTGGATTGTTAACGGCATTTGGATCCATTGTATCTTATTTCTGCTTCCTTATCACCTCCTCGCATATCAGGTTCAATAGCATCTTCTTCATCTGGAATCTTGTGAGCGTAGAGATTAAGCAGACTCTTGACAACGTGGTTACCGGAGGAATGTGTCGGACTTCGATTGATTATACACGTCAATAACGACAAAACTTGGTACAGTGTACTACTCTCTGTTCCCAGCTCGCGTCGAGCAACATCGCCGAATATTCATTCTCTTGGGCATTGATATACGCCCGAAGCTAGCAAGCGCCCTCCCGGTTTCATTCGCTCCCACACTTGACTCGTCAATTGGTGTCTTAGGCAACCACCACCAGACACTCTGCGTTAACATTCAGTACGAAGCTCTTTATCATATCTCCCATAGTATGTGGATTTTGACTGCATATTCGAATAGGAGATGAGTGCACAAGTCGCCGTGCATAACCCTGGAGGCTTGGCACGCTTACTCCCGAGCTTCGACACCTAATTTTAAAGTCCCTTGACAAGGGTGCGCTTTCTGCTTGTTCATTAGTTGAGCATAGCTGGGTGCATATTGCGCGTCCATACCTCTTTAGAGTAGTCCTATATCGCCGTCGACCGATCGGCGCCAGCCATCCACCTCTGTCCCGGATGCCCCTACTCCAAGACTTGCTGGACTTCTTGGATGCTACACCCTCCATTCGCAAGTTCATCCGCGTTTTATCGTTGAAGATTATCCTCACAAATCCCCTTGATACACTCGTGGCCCGTGGAGAGGTCGACCAAGGCAAGGGTCCTCAGTTGAACACCCTGCGTTCGATTCTTCGGCTTACCAGTCGTCTGCAATTTCTCGACGTGTACAACTTCCGTTTCGCACGACAATTTGCTCCCCTAGATTCCAGTGCCGCGACACATAGTCCTACACTCGAGCATTTACATCATCTACGCGTCGATCCTCTACAGTTCGACCTCAACAGCAACCTCTTGCACCAGCTCCTGTCACTGGTGGCCACCGTCGGTACACTCACGTTTAACACTCCAATACGTATCCGCCAGATGTCACAACCGACGGTATCATTTTCACCACCGCTACCCCCGCCGCCGGCGATTGTCAAAAGAATACGCCAGCTTTATGTCAATAACACCTACGCTATCCGTCCTCATTCCATCATTGACCCTGCACATCTGGAATCCTTTCATACCCGCGAGCTTCAATGGGAAGACTTCCCATGGTTTTCCGACTTTTTACAGACCGTGGGCAGTGCAGTGGGCCTGAAACATCTTGGACTTCCTGTCCACTCAAATTCGCCTTGGCCGCACTTCGGACTGGGACCTGACCAAGACACCTGCCTTCGGCTTCTGGACCTTTCTGTTTTCGAAAAGCTAGAAACACTCTCGCTCTCGCTTCCCGCCTGGACGCCCACCCCGCGTGTGATGAATCCTGACGATCCTCTAGGCGTGTACGCCTCGGGGTACGACTTCATCGTCCGTGTGCTCTCCATCATGTCTGACACCCTACAATCCATCACCTTTCGCTTAACTTGCTCTGCCCTACCATGGCGGTTTGAAAGAGGCGGTGCACACAACATGCGAACGGACTGGTCTCAGTTGGACCGCGCTCTAGCTGAGCGCGTCCCCATGAGAGGCCTGAAGACAGTCCGGTTTGTCCTCAGCAATTTTCTCGATGACGCTATTGCTCGAGAGGCCGTGAAACGGTCAATGCCACTCACCAACGCGGCAGGCGTGTTGCAACGTGCATAAGAGTTCGAACGGATGCATGTCAAAGTACGTCAGATCTCATACTTTGGCGCATGAAAGACCATACTTATCTCATTAGATTTAAAGCCTCCCTCCTCTTCTAGTAAATACCTGTACTGTATAATTGTTTCACACCTTGTTCGCTTGTTGGCAACCTATTCGATTTCGTGGCCGTGTCTGGACTATCCTCGAAATCGAGAAATACAGCTTTTCTTTTCTCGGGAGTTTTATTGGCTTCAATGGCCCCTCAATAAATATGAAATTTATCTGTCTTACTCAATTTTACAGCCTGTACCGTGATACTATGGGTTCGTACCTTGTTCGCAATTAGATTCATCGTGTTTTTCTTTACTCTTGCTAGTAAAGCGGCTGTCGGAGCGGTCTTTGTTTGGTCACACTACTACATTGTCAGCCAAAGCGGGCGCAGTCAGGAATGTTATGTTTCCGTCGTCAGATTTAGATTATTCGCTTGGGAAAGTGATTCGGATGATTCAGATACATTGTGAGATACTTATGTGTGCCAATAAACATATCCTATGCCCACCTCAGCCTCGACGGAAACTCAGCTCAGGGTGCAGTGTTCCGTCGGTGCGTGGCAGCAGTACATATCGATTATTTCTCTCGATATTGGCGGAGTTGGCTGCGCTGCGCTGGCCTGCGGCGGAAATCTCATGGCGCTTATTTGGCCATTCGCTCATTGGACTGTTCCCGGCTTGCTTTTGACCTCCATCTCCTTTTCTCTCCAAACGGCGTCACCGTAGGAGTTGATAATGGCAACCCCAGAGCTACTCAAGGCTATCCAATCTGGTAAGAAACTGAAGAAAGCAGAGACACATGACCGTAGTGCACCGGTGATCGACACCAAGGGAAGTGGAGGAGGAGGCAGAGGCGGGGGTGTGTCGTCTTCTGGTCCTGCATCTATTGCTGCTGCAATAGGCGGTGGAGGGCCCCCGCAACTTGGTGGATTATTTGCTGGCGGCATGCCGAAGCTGAAGTCAGCGGGGGGGCCTGGTGCGTATCCATCCGTATCGCACCGTGGAAGTGATACCCTAACAGCCATCTTAGCCAAACCGCCACCTAACCTCGGGAAACCTCCGTCGATACCTAAGCGAAACGGGACGACTCCCGCCGCCCCGCCGCCAGCACCACCGAGTCGACCAGCCCCGAGTGCTGCACCTGCCCCGCCCAGCCGACCGCCTCCCCCCGTAAGGCCGAGCGCTGCGCCCCCAGCACCTCCCGCACCCACGGCCCCTAGACCCCCCGTGCTGCCCAGTCGTGCGCCGCCCTCTGCTCCAGCGCGGTCAGCTCCCCCACCGCCCTCAGCTCCTCCGACCCTTCCACGTAGAGCCCCGCCTCCCCCCGCTCGACCAGAGTCGTCGTTCAATCTTTCTGCTCCAAGCCTCCCACTCCGCGCATCCTCGCCCAGTGCCCCCTCTCTACCGTCACGTGCAGTGCCGCCCCCGCCCCCGGCTCGTCCGCATTCCGCAGCGCCTGCACCACCACCGCGCCCTTCGTCCTCCGCTCCTCCCACTCCAGCACGCAGGGCACCAGCCCTTCCTGGCGGGCCAGGTCGTGCACCGCCTCCCCCACCAGCCCGTCCTGCGTCTGCAATAGTACACTCTGTTTCAGCGAACGGTGCGCCCTCGCGTGCAGTCCCTCCCCCTCCGGCGCGCAAAACACCCGGCCATGCGCCACCGCCACCGCCCGCACGCCCAGCGAGTGCCGCGCCCGCGCCACCAGCCCGCGTTCGCGAGTTAGTCCAAGCTGAGGCCCCTCCTCCACCGGGCCCGTCTCCCGCTCGTGCGACCCCGCCGCCGCCCCCTCCTGGGCCCTCACCAGCCCGTGCAACCCCGCCACCGCCTGCTAGACACACCCCGTCCCCTCCAACAGCGCCTGCCGCCCCGCCACCGCCGCCGCCTGGTCCCTCACCCGCCAGATCGAGGACGGTGTCGATGCCTGCGCCTGCGCCGCCCGCACCTCCAGTTGTGAACCGTGTCACATCGTACGCCGCGCCTACTCCACCTGCACCTCCGGCTGCGCCTCCCAGTCGCGTCCCATCGTTTGCGGCTCCGTCCTTCGCCCATGGCAAACAGTCTAAGAGTAAGTGTTCTTTCTGCTGAAACCTGCTCCAGTGTTGGTCTCATTCGCTCGCCCAGTTCCTGACCCGCCTGCGAACGTTGGCTCGCACACGTTCCCTGTGTCTGGGTTCCCGCCTCCGCGGCCCTTCGTCAAGTCTGCGAGGAAGTATGGAAACGGGAGGCAGAAAGGCTCAGAGTTTGACCTTGAAACGCTGTGATTTGTATTTAAGTGCGCGGATCGCATCACTATCCAACGTCCTTTGTTTTTCGGACTTGAGCGATGTTTCTTGGATACCTGTTTGCTTTGCTTGCCTCGACGTATGGAGGTTTTGGGCCAACTTGTCGTGTGGGTAGTTCAGCGGGATACAGGTAACCGATTGGCACGCGATGCTTGTTCGTGCGTCCGGGGCCAACATCTAACCATTACCTACTGTTTTGATGAACTTGTAGATTCTCCAGATGGCTGCCTTCCATCTGCGCTCGCGGATTTGTTGCCATTACTCCGATCGCAAAGCTGAATTTAATGAATCACAGCGAATATCAACGAGATACGAAGGAGTACTAGTACTTGTTTCTGTATCTGCAATTACAATAGCAACAACATCTCATCCGACCATGATTGCAATATAGTGAGGTACTAGTATTCCCGAGGGGAGACTTTAGGATAAAATGAATGCGTGCTCTAACTTAGTCCAAAGTCCAAAACGAAACATAAAACAAAACTCGTACGCACAGCGTCATATTCGTAAATCAGTCGTGTATCCAGCAGCGAGTTACACGCTCGGGCGCCGGAAGCTCTCGAGGCTCCGTGCGGACTCCTGCGAGTACGCCGACGGCGAGCTCGCGCGGCGCACGTGCGTAGGCCGCGCGCCGCCGTCCCGCTGCACCGCGGGCCACCCGCTCCCGCTCGACGCGAGCAGCGCAGACGGGGGCGNCGTTGCGGGCGAGAGCTGCACCTGCGGCGCGGCGGGAATGGTGAGCGCGGGGAGGAGGCGCTGGCGCGGCGCGCGTGCGGGGGCCACGAGGGGCGCGACGGGGAGCAGGAGGGCGGGGAGCGGCGGGACGGGCTCGGTCGTGCGGAAGAAGAGGCTGGAGGACGACGCGCGCGTGGAGGAGGGACGCCGCGCGGGCTGGCCGAAGGTCGTGCGCTTTGGGTTCGGCGCGCGGTGCAGCCAGCCGGGGCTCGGCGGGGCCTCGGGGACGGTGGGCAGCGGGTCGTCGCGCGACTTGCGGTGGAGCGAGGAGAGCGAGCGGAGGGTGCTGCGCCAGGGGTTCGGGAGGGGCTCGGTGGGCGAGAGGAAGGCGCGGCTGCGGCTCGAGCGGGGGGTGTGCGCGGTGCGCGGTGCGTCGTCGGGGTCGCTCTCGGAGCTGCGGGTAACAATGGACGAGGCGTACGAGAAGCGGTAGGACCGCGCGGAGTCGCGCGGCGAGAACGCGAACGTCGTCTGTGTCGGGGCGGGCGAGGCGTGGAGGGCCGCCTCGGCGCGCCGTCTGCTCGGCGTGGTACGAACGATGTCGGACCCGAACACCGCAGAGGTGGGGGACGACGCCGTCTCATGTGAGTTCTCCGACTCGTCTGCAATCACGAACACACCGACACCTTGCCGACTGGCCAAATGGGGCACCACCGGGCCCGTCGATTCCGCCTGGCTTCCCCGCGTCGATGTTGCTTCCTGTTCCAGTTGCGCGGCGAGCTTCAACTGGGACGATAGTATACGCCGCGGGGGCCGCGGTGGGGCACCGAAGCCGATCAGCTGTGCAGGCGCGCTGTGTGGGTGCTCGGGCAGCACGGTGGTGGGTCGAAGCTCTGGGGGAAACGACACCTGCCTCACAGACCGTCTCCATGCCGAGGTTGCGGTCTCCAGGACCGCGTGCTCTGCACTCACAGCGGACCCGATATATTCGCTTTCCTGTGAATGTGTGGTCGTGGAGCGCGTGAGCGACCGCGCAGTGGATGGCACAGGGTGGTGTGAGTTGCTGCACCAGCTGTGCGTGCTGCTGCGATACTGTCGAGGAAAGTGGAGTGTAAACGGCGTGGGTACGAGCAAAGGATCAGCTGTCTTGGTTGAGACGAAGACCAAAGATTGAACTTGTGACTCCCCGGACGGTAGCAGAGTAGTCCACCTCCAGTTGAAGGCAGCTACATCATGAGATATAGATGTCAGACATGCAAAGGGAAAATTGAGGGACAATGCTTACCCAGGACCATGAAAGTACCAAAGCAGAATGGCAAGAAATCGGCGACGACGTTTGTCATGACAGAATCGGGGACCACCGTCATGAGCTCAAGCAAGAACAGACTAGCAGCCCTGACGATAGTCACCGCCTTGACTGAACGGTCGCTCAGCCAACGGCGGCGGCTCCTCGACAATATGGCGAAGCGTATGACCAGATACACCTCGAGAAGGAGACGTATGATCGAAGCCGTGAGAGTCGTTGGTAAGTAGCTACGCGGTGTAAGCTCGTGTGGCGCAGTAGGTGACCTAGTACTCACCGGCTCCGGTAGCAGAAGACTTCGCCTGCACTTGGTGCCAGACTAGCCGGACCGGTAAGTAAAGTTGCCATTGATGACATGGGAATTACATGCCTCGTAGTGCCGTTGTTCGTGGCATTGGCCGCAAACACAAACGCTATCAAAGGACGCCTATGTCAGGAATTTCCCCACTGGCAGATTGCGCAACTCACCAAGGCCGACAAAGGCAGTGACGGAGATGGAGAGCAGCTCCCATCGCTGCGCGCCAATCCGACTAAGTTCGATGGTAAGAATCATCACGCCCAACAGCCTCGCAAGTTGCGACGCCATGCCTCCCCACGCAACTACAAACGCTGTTCCCCGTCGCCGGTTAACACCGCGATGGCGCGCAGAAACGAGCGACGTACCACAGCCTGTGCCCCACGAGGTCTGGTTCGCGAATGCGAGCAGCGAGATGAACTGCGCAAGCCCCGCGAGCATGAAGCATAGGTTCAAGGTGAAGATGAGCGACGTGTGGTCGTTGTATTGACGTAGCGATTCCGTTTCCTGTTCGTCTTCAATGCCTACTTTCTCCATGCGTGCGGTGGGAAGTTCGAGACTAGCCACCCGAGGGAACATTGTGCGTCGACAGCGGTGATAAAAGCGACGGGTACGCGTCAATATGTCCTTGAAGAAGAGCGAGCTGGTCATGTACTGCAAGCCATTCATAAACACGCATCCGAGGAAGAACGCGGACACGATTCGCCTGCGAGAGTAATACATTAGCTCCACCACTGCTATGAGAGATATGAACGTACCCATTGGGGTGATACAAGTAGTACTCCGCGGGTGCAACATTATCGAGGTTCAATGCCGGAAAACCAGGGAATGCCATTGCAGAAGGCGTTCAGCCTTCGCGGATCAATCCACGCGAACAGGGCCTGCCTGAAGAGAAAGAAAAAGAGAGACCAGAAGAAAAAATTAAATACTCTGAGGCCAGCTCAAAGCATGAGAAGAAGAGGTAAAAAGGACGGGTGAGAGCGTAAGCAGCCCACCAGCATCAGAGCAAGGCGTTCCCGCGAGCTGGAGTGTGTACCCCCGACGAAGCTGTGCGGCCGGCAAAGCGGATCACCCACGACTTTAGTGTGTTTAATTCTGTGACATCTGTTCCCGCTAGGGCGAGTCGCTGGGTTGGCACGCCACCCAGGGCACGTTTCAGTCTGATGATGGTTGAGGGTTGCAGCGCCAGGCTCACCTCCCGCACCGCAGGCCAGCGGCCTCCAGCGGCTGATACAACTGGGGATATATTGCCGAGATGGTTCATATGTCGGAATAACAGAGCCGCAAGAGTACCGTTACCGACGATGGAATCAGGGGATGATGCGCGCTGACGCTTCCACTGGCGCATCAAATCCATCGGCGCATCATTCCCGCCGATCATCTCATGTACAATTATAGCGCCTGGCAAACCAAACTTGATTGTGCACACCATGGCCTCTCGTCTTGTCACTCGCAGTCTTCCACGGACGCGACTCTCGTTGAACCCGTCCTCGTATGGCTGCCTCCGGATGGTCACGACGGCCTCGAGCACGCCGTACGTGAGGACGGCAAAGCCAGCGCTGAAGACGAACCCGCCGTCCGCAAAAGCCAGCACGTCCGCCGAGGCAGAGGCTCTCGCAGAGCTCGCCTCCGTCTCTGCAGCACCCTCGCCCACGAAGGCATCTAGCAGCGGTGCCGAGCCGTTTGCAGGAGACACAGACGGCCTGTCCGACGCGGTGGGCACCGACTGGTCGAAGAGCTACTACGGCCTGTCGTCGCAGCCGTTCCCGAAGGAGATCGCCGACATTCTGCTCGCGCCGCTGGACCCGTTGGACGTCGAGATGAAGCCCGGTGCGTGCCCTCATGTCGTGGCACGCGTGTTCTCGCCCTCACGGCGGACGATCCACAGACGGCCTCATCTACCTGCCCGAAATCAAGTACCGCCGCGTGCTCAACAGGGCGTTCGGCCCCGGCGGCTGGGGCCTCGCTCCGCGGAGCGAGACGAACGTCGGCCCCAAAATCGTCAGCCGCGAGTACGCGCTCGTGTGCCTCGGCAGGCAAGTCTAGATTTATGGCATTCGCCACAAACTGCTGATGCCCTCCTCAGGCTAGTTGCCGTCGCTCGTGGCGAGCAGGAATTCTTCGACCCGAGTGGCATTCCGACTGCGACAGAGGCTGTCAAAAGCAATGCGCTCATGCGGTGCTGCAAGGACCTGGGAATCGCGAGCGAGCTCTGGTGGGTCTCGTCTCTCTGCTCATTCGCACTGACTCAACATCTGTATAGGGACCCTCGCTTTATTCGTGAGTTCAAGGCTAAGCATTGTGTAGCAATCTTTGCCGAGCACGCCGCCACTAAGCAGAAGTAAGCAACATCGCGTCTCGCACTCGTAGACGCCATTGACTCCTCTTCCAGGAAGAAGCTTTGGAGACGCAAGGACCAGCCCAAGTTTGACTACCCGTGGAAAGAGACTTAGGATCGCTCATCGCATCTCTCTGCCATTGTACATAAAACTATTGCTTCGTCGTAATATCTCACTCCACTCGCCAGACTTCAGCGCTGCTCGTCATGTCAGATGTCGCAAAATGCCGCCTCTTCTAGTGTCACGCTCCTTGGCAAGAAACACCTAAGCATCAAAACCCAGCTGGTTTTACATTGAATTTCAAGACATTAGAATAGTGGCGAATTTAGGGCGTGAACCGACGTTGTCATTCGGTTGATTTTTGGCGCGATACAATTTATACATCAGCAACTGCGTGTTGACTCTAGCAGGCAGAAGCTCTATGAGCAGTTACTGAGCACGTCCACGAAGTAGTTAAGCTTGGCCGTGATATTCTGGGCAAAGACCTCCCGCAGCCGCCTCCCGGCGCACAAGTTGTGGCCAGCGAAGTACACCGGATCCTGGACGCGCGCAACCTCGGCGCGGAAGTACATCGTGCAGTCGGCGTCGGTGGGGTCCGCATGGACGATGTGCACGACCTGCGTGAGCGTGCACGGGCATGAGGGGCACGGCGCGAGGGCAAGCGTGAGCACGCGCACGGCGCCGGCGCGCGCGTCGCGCTGCGTCTGCGTCGTGCGCTGCAGGACGTCCTCGCCGAGGACCGTCGGGCGGCGGCCCCAGGCCGCGTCGCTGGGCCCCGGGTCGCTGCGGCAGTTGCACCGCAGGCTGCTGTGCGGCTCTCTAGTGCAGGAGTCTCTGCGGCGGTGTGTGTGTCAGCTCGCGAGCACCAATAGTGAGAGCTGGGACTGGACTTACAGCCCCGGAGGACGGTTCAACCGCTGTTGCCTGGGTCGGGTCAGCGACGGGCCATGAATGCAGAGACATGCGACAGTCTCTGAAGGGGCACATACCTAGATTCTCCTTCGTATGGTGCACCACGACATATGGCCCTCCAAATCTCGTCAACGCTACCAGTGATGGTTTGGTATTCCAGGGCAGAGATCTCAAAGCTTGCTCTAGCTTCTGGCGATCCGCTGCAATTCGGTGCGTCAGTAACGGAGAGCGAATCGAATGCCTGAAGTAAGGCGGAAAGGGCTATATCAGTAGTGGCCATGGTGTTGCCCAGTGGAGCTAGTGAAGTGAGCGGGAGCGGTGAGGATGGTGGCGCGCTGTAGGTTCCAAATGCGCCCGCTGTGGCCTTTATACGCGTCTCAGAGGGTGGCCGTGATGGAGGCCCGCTGGCCACACCACAAGGCCACTAGACCACCACGTGTTCTACACACTGGACTTTGTCCTCTCGCCAAATACTAGTTGTAGCTGCAGAACTGGTCAATACCTTTGACTATCTTGTAAAATGAAGGTTAATACGTACCATGCTGTAAGCCACACGACCTCGGTCAATCATGTTCTGAGAAGGAGGGCCACTCTAGTAAGTTCGCAATACGTGCACGAAAGACAAAATCGTAACGAGAAACCGTTCACCGCAGCGCAGACGAAGTTCAGGGGTAGGTATGTGATACCTTAGTGGAGAAACCAGCTATTATCTTGTCCCGTCCAGTGAGAAGATTAGAATAGAGGTCGTAGCATAAATATCCTGTATAAATGAGCGACATAAACTATACCAAGACCTTATCTAACGTGTCCCTGTGCGCGGCGTTTTGCTGTCCTCGTCGTCGCTGTCGTTCACTCTGAAGATATCCTCTTTCGGCGTCAGCGACATCGCGCGCTGCTTGCCCTTACGCGAGTGCGGCTCCTCGGCCTCGTCAAGCTCGGCACTCCCGGTCAGCGGGATGTACTCCTCCTGGTGGCCCTCGGCACCGCCCTGCGGCAGCCCACGCAGACGGCTGCGCCGCGTGCGCCACCAGAGGAATCCGCCGATGGCGAGGGCAATCAGGACGAGGATGAGCGCGGCGGAGCCGGCGTTGTAGTACGCTGCCAAGGGAAGAGAAGGTCAAGCAGGCGGCGTGGTTTGGAAGTGGAGGGATGCGCACCTTCCCACATGGCCTTGTCCTGCTCAGGCGTCTTTCCGCTCACGGGCGTCGTCGTGGGCTGCTCGTCGAGCAGAGTTGGTACAGGCTTGCTGTCTGAGCCGACGACGCTCGGGATGCGCGCCGAGCCGTCGGTGAGCGCGGTGAAGTTGACACCCATGAACCTGAGAATCATGTCGTGGGTGACATGTGGGACGTCGTAGCCGGCCATGTGCGATGCATTGAAAATCTGGTATTGAGATGACATCTGTGTAAGTATTGAGCGTAAGGACAGTGCTAGAGACATACCTTCACGTAGGTCAGGTTGCGGGAGTTCACCCATGTGCCCGCTGGTGAGCCGTCGACGGACCATGACTGTGTTTGTACAGTCTACGGAGACCGGTGAGATCCTCTCATGCAATGCTCGAAGGAGATTGAGACGTACACCCAGTCCAGTAGCACCGTTCCACGTCATCGACTGCATCATGTTCTCCAATCCGACATAGTTGCAAATCAGGTCCTGGTCACCCGCGAAAATCATCACCGGAATCTTCTCGAGTACGCGTGGCAGGAGTGTGAACGACGCGTTCGAATGCCTTGTGGCAAAGTTGCGGTGAATGTTACCGCGGCACTCGGTCCATTCCGAGGCGGCGTCCGTGGCGTGTATGGCACGAATGACGTCCGGTCGCTGTGAAGGACATGAGCTATACGGAACGCCAAAGGGGCATAGACGAGAACTTACTCGGAGGTAAGTGTAAATCGGGGCCAAGTCGGGTGGCCAGTTGGTACCACATGCACCCATGTCATCGTACAAACGCACATCATACATGTTCAGACATTTCATCTCGCCATCGATCCTGCCACCAGTCAGTCAGCATACGATAATAACAGACTATAACGACACAAATACTTTTTCGTCTTCGCCGAGACTAGAGTACCGAGGATTTCTTCGCATACATCGTCATGAACTGGGTATACTGTCGTGTGCTTGCCCAGGTTGGTCATACACCGTTCTGTTATGTCTTTCGTGCTTTTCCAGGCCTGTGCATGTAGTTAGCAGGTGAGGGTGTCCATATACGCAAATTAGTGCATACGTCTGAGTTTTCTTCCAATATACCGTGCTTCACGGAATAGTCCAAATATGATGGGTATTGTGTCCATGAATCTATCCAGCCATTGCCAATAGCGATACCCCGCAGTGGCAAATTCAAATCCGAGTTAAAGACCGCGTCCGCTGGATGTACAAGCACGGTGAGCCAACCAGAATGTTCTCATGTTTAGTAGATCATACCAAAGTACGGGATGTACTGCCCAGCGAAACTCTCGCCTCCGAAGTACGTCTATGAGAATGGCTTAGCTGGGAAGGGAACATCCGGTACGAGACACCTACATCCATCTGCTTATACTCTGGAAACACGGCATAAAAATTCTTCAAGAATTGTACCATTTGTCTTGATGCCTAGGTTATTCTCAGCAACGTACACGTATGAGGATAACTATGATAATCATACTTCGGGCAATTCGTGAAGGTACTTGTTCGATGAGGTATACGAGAACCCTGTGCCCGCAGGCTGGTCGACTGGCGAGAGATGAGTCATAAAATCTGGCGAGGAAGGCGCATTTACGCACTGTATACCATTGTCGTGTACTCCTCCCATCCGCCTTCTACTCTTTGCAGACCGCCATGTCCATCAACTCGCCATGGTCCAATCTCCATCATTAGACCGTCAAATGACGAGCATCCGGGCCCTCCCTACGTTTCTAGTGAGTTTATCGCGGAGTGAAGGTGTTAGGGTACCAAGCGTACGTTGAACCAGAACATTAACCGCTCCTTGTCGGCCGTGCGTCTCGCTTTGACGAGGACGAAATAGAGGTGGGCCGTGACATCTGTTGTAGGCGCAGAAGACGCATCGGGGTCAGAAGGAAGGAATCCTGCGTATACGTGTAGCGGATGCGCGTCGTCCTGGTGCAGGTCAGGAATTTGAGGGACGTAAAGGGAGGCCGCCGAAGGTACTGCGCACGGCGGTCAGGAGAGTGCGGCGACGAAACGACATGTTAGGACATACGGTCTGTGGGGGCTGCTCGCGTGCACAGCGTGAAGAAAAGCGGGGGCAAAAGCGACCATATGAGCCCAGAAGACATGGCGGCGCGCGTAGCAAGTGAGGTGGTCCGCGGAGTGGTGATCGGTCGTTGGGGATTTCTCTTACCACGTCGTCAGTCTTGGAAATTAATGTCTAAAAATGCCTATGCGCGCAAACAGTCCCCCAAGTACGTCGAGGATGGGAGAGGGAAAGAAGGCCGACGTGTACGAAAGTCGGAGGACGAAGCGCGACCGAGGCTATGATGCGGAGCGTTTCGCCAATAATTACTGATGATGGCTAGATAACTCCTCATGTGGAATAACAAAAATTGCTGATTGACTTGTCGACCCAAACCCTCGGAAGCAAAGCGAAGTGTCCTGGTGCCTGATCAGATGCATATGGAACTGCAGAAAGAGATAACAAAACCCGCACGCACAAGATCTCCTCCGTGGCGCAAGCGACACCTCAGAGCCCTTTCTCTCTCACCACCACCATGAAGCTCACCGCCGTCCTCTGCACGGCCCTCGCCTGCGCCGCGTCCGCCAGCGCAGACTACTTTTCTGAGGGCTGGAAGCCGGGCCAGGCAGCGCCGACGCACCTCGCACCGCCGCCCACATTCACACCCGGTGCGCCAGCGCAGGAGGGGGAGGCGGCCACGTCACCCTTCGACATCCAGAAGATACTCACGACGGGTCCCCTCGGCTCGCTGCTCGCCAAGGCGGGCATCAACTTGACGCAGAGCTTGAATGCTTCTGCCCAGCTGGCAGAGCTTTGGGACCCGCGGATACCCTTTATTCACGACGATAACTTTGACGAGCTCATCGTGAATGAAGAGCTGACCCCTGAGGAGGAGGCGAAGAGGATGTGGTTCATGATCATGTGCGTCCTCCTGACCACTTTCTGGACTCCAAAGCTCACCAAGGCTCGCAGAACGACCACTTCTGGGCTCCAGCAGCAAGGAGGCCTGTCAAAAATTATCGACAAACAGTTCGACATCGCATACAACGAGACACTTCTGGCGAACGACCTTCCCCACATCAAATGGGGTCGCATCGACTATCTCAACGTCACCTATCTCACGACCAAGTGGAACATCTGGCAGTAAGTTCGACTTGAATCACCACATGCGTCCGCGGGTGCTTACGAAACGTTTCAGGGGCCCGTGGCTGGTCGCTGCAACGGACAGGGGCCAATCCCTCCGTTTCTTCAAGACGACTCACGCGAGGCTTAACGCCACCGTGATCCGTAACTTCCTCACCCAAGAGACGTGGCAGCACACCGAGCCCTGGAACTCGGCTTTCGCGCCAGGCGGCAAGCGGTATGTCCGACCGCTGCCCTCGCACAAAAAGCCGTACTGACTTCTGCACACAGCGAATTCGTCATGCACTACTTTGCCACCGCCATGCGCACGGGCTACGACTGGACTATCCGAATCCCTAAATTCGTCCTCATGATCATTACCGGCGCCGCTGGCAGCTTGATCATGCGCCTCATGCACCGAGCGCCCCCAGCGGAGCCCGAGGCACCGCCAAAGCCGACGCCCAAGCCGACGCCCGCCGTCCAGGCCGCACCCTCTACGCCGACGAGCAGCCCCGCGAAGAAGACGGGTAGCGCGAAGAAGAAAGGAGGGAAGAAGTAGGGCTTCCGAGACCTACTAGTTGCGGATGTTATCTATTGCTCGTATTTTTGGATTGTTGTAGCCTGATATTATTTGCTTACGCCACACTAATGTATACTCAGTGTAGACTTTGTCAAATAACGGCCGGACACCTCATTTGAACATAGTATTGCATCAAATTACTATTCGATAAACAAGTGTAGGGATGTCCGCATTTAAAGAAGGATATGCCGTACGGCAAAAACGATCACTGCAGGTAACGGTGACATTCAGCATCATACACTGTCTTAGGGAAACTGCCCGGTCCTCTCTGCTTACCGCTGGCCCGATCTTCTGTACGGTCGAATAATACCGGAGGTTTCAATGCTACACTAGCAGAAAATATCATCGTCAACAGAGCGTTGCCTTTGCTTGTCGACTGAAGCGGGAGTATACCTTCGATGGAGGAGGAGTCCAAATGATCGCGTTCGCGTTCCTTCACCCTTCCTCCGTCGGTACATGGAATAGCGACGATGTGAATAGAGGAGCGAGCACTCTTCTCGAGAAAATGAGTTCTGATCCCCCTCAATAATAGTGATATCACCTGTGGGATCTGCAAGCGTCGATCTACATTCCCAAACGTAATGCTGGACCGCGGTGGCGCGGGTATTTGCAGATCATAACTCCAAGCATCGGTACCGATGTTGCTAATTTGGTCACGAATATTGAGGTTGCATAACAGGGTGTTGACATATACACTGCTGAGCGGGAAGCCGAGTAGAGGATACCACTGGCTGTGGATAAGTGCCTGTGTATGTTTATGAGCCATCTGCTGTTACTGAAATCGAGACATTGTAGAACTGAGGGTGCCACAGTACTGACCAAGATAAGCTCGATCACAGCGAAAGCTACCGTCCAGAACCCAACGGCAATAGTATAGTACACCAGGCGGAGCAACAGTATGTGGGTCCTTGACCTACGGTGTAGTTGCATGAGAACAGATACATGATAATCCATCTCTTCATCACCTGTTTACGAAGATGGCATGCTTCTTATGTCCTATAATACACGCCCATGAGAGTGACACGTTAACGGTTACACTTCTTGATTGATGTATTCCTTAGATCTATTATTTCCTATTAAGTCGCAAAGAATTCTAGGAAGCAAGTTGCACCCTTTCTGTGCGAACTCGTGGGCTGCAGAAAGAATGTCCAATTCAGCAACCTGTTCGTGTTTAGGGAACGGAATGCATAAGGAACGCTTGATGTGGATCAACACATCGTTAGAAGGCCGCCTACTGCTGGGAAATGAGATCTGGAAAGTAAAATATTGGAGTTGAGGTAATCACGGGCTCAGAGAGGTTCGGGGACCCTGATCTTGGTGTAGAGCATTTCCGTTGAATTTCCTACGCAAAGGCCAAAACGTCCACGTCTACGTTGCATCCGGATCCATAGTCTACAGAACAGAGGCCCGTCCCGAAGATTCAACGTGCGCCCAAAGGATTGCATCTGGATACGTCTTGAGGACCCAATCTGGATTGTGGTTCCCGCACGGTCATGTTTTATGATAAAAAGCTGATTGGATGTGTTGGAGGCGTGTAGTATAAGTAGCTTGTATTAATCTTTGGGTAAGACAATGTAAAGCATGAACTAGAAAGAACTAGGCTGATATACGGATCCGTAGACAATTCGAAATTTGTCAATGTGTCTGAAAGATTTTACCATCTCTCACCGCGCCAATGCATCCAGCATTAATATTGCCACCCACCAGCAAAGTTCGCCACCGCTAGTAAACTTGTACTCCGAGTCACATATCGACATTTCTACCATTGCACTCAATCGACACACGATGAGTTCAAGAACATTGTATAGCGATTCGGAGTCGCGTACATACCAAATATTGTTATCTATGGACGGGCAAGGTGGTGGCGCTACTGATGGGATCAGACATTGTGTTACCTGGTCCGTCCGTTTTTGGAAGGTGAGTTCGACT